>JAJJMJ010025593.1:102019-122296 GCA_022059055.1 Vitis cinerea | reverse complement strand
TCACCATACCGAAGGACAGTCATGTTCTAGTGAATATTTGGGCTATTTCAAGAGATCCAGGATACTGGGAGGATCCATTGTCATTCCTTCCTGAAAGATTCTTGAGCTCTAACATAGATTTTAGAGGTCAAGATTTTGAATACCTACCATTTGGAGCAGGTAAGCGAATCTGCCCAGGCGTATCCCTTGGTCTAAGAATGGTTCATTTAGTACTAGCGTCCATTATTCATTCGTTCAGTTGGAAGCTTCCTCAGGGAATCACTCCGGAGAGCCTCGACATGAAGGAGCAATTTGGAGTTACCCTGAAAAAGGTCGTTCCCCTTTGCGCCATTCCATTTATTGAAGAAAAATGCTCTCCATAATTCTATCTGTTTCTTTTGAACAAAATATCCTGTGTATTGAAGTCATGGTCTTGTAGCTTTTCACTTGGTAGTGATAGAAACTCAATAGTTACATATTTTGTGTATAAATTAACTTAAGTGATTCTATTTAATATTAAGTTGTAATTTCATAATTTCACCTAGTTTTTCTAACCCCTTATTTTGGGTTTAATGTGGTTTCTACAGTATTTTCCTTAAACTTTTTGAAAGGTTTACCTCACATTTTGCTAGTCGCCAAGTTTCTCTATAGCGACTGGCAGCCTTCTCCACAGCTGCTTCCAGATTTCTCTTTTGTTGCCTTTTTAAGCTCCCTTTTTGCTCTAAATGAGGGAGGTTAAGGCTGGCCATTAGCGACGTGTACAAGTAGAGAGTGAGAAATGTAGAGTAAAACTGGTAGTCATTCTCTTTTAAGAGATATTACAACAAATGTGGGGTTTTGCCATAAATTAATTTATGATTAATGGAGAGTATTTTATGGTAAAAGAATTTTTTTCACAAAAAAGTAATTTATGATCAGTCCGTTGCTATAAGTCCGTGAGCAATTATTTTTAATCATAACATTTAGAATTAAAGAAAAATAAATAATTTTTCCACAAAATAAAAATTGTGGTAATAGGTCATTTTTCACCGCAAAATAAAATTTGTGACAACGTATCATTTTTCAACATAAAACAAGTTTATAATCACATGTTATTTTATTTTAAGAAAAAAATTCATCGTAAAAGGTCATTTTTTTGGCATAAAAAAATAAAAAATAAAAATCATGGTTGGTGAAACATCCTTTTACCTTAAAATATAATTTTTTGTGAAATACGTTTTACTATAAAATATTATTCCTTAAATTGTATGCCAAAAAGTTAAGTTGAATTGGGCTTATTTGTGTTAGAGATCACTATTTCCTTCCCTCACATATAATTCATTATTTGTCAATTCTTTTTATTGGTTGGTCCTTAACATTGATGTGAAACATGAACAACAACAATAATGTCATGGGAAGTTCAAATGAGTACAATTTCACAAAGTAAAAGAAAATTTGTATATGCCTAGTAGGCCTTTACAAAGGGCAAATTATAGATCAGTGAGAAGAATTTTCACATTTCTTTTTTGAGAGGCATTATTCTTAAACTATGTTTGGTTATTGGAAAGTATGAATGAAAATACGGAGAAAAGAAAATAGAGAAGAAAAATAAAAAATAAATTTAAAGTTAATAAATTATTTTTATATATTACTTTAAACTTTTTTCACTATTTAACTCTTTGATGTAAAAATTAAATAATTTAAAAATATATAAATTTCTTAATAATTTTAATTATATTTGATTTTCTTTTATATTTTTCATAGTAAAACCAAACATGAGAAAATCATTTTTTCCTTAATACTTTCTGAGAACCAAACATAACTTTAGTGATGCTAATTTCACCTAAAAACCAAAACCTCCCTCTGTAAGTTTATTTTCAGTAAAGAAGGTCATCATAACCAATAAAAACTGAACATTGACCTCTCCCCTCTCTAAAGTTTATTTGCCTTACTAAGTTCATGGTTGGAATCTTCTGAGGTCTTACTAAAATCAATCAGTAACAAAACTTCCCCTACTTAGTAAAGAGCAAACATATATGAAATTCCATAAGAATGTAGGAATTCTAACAAAGGAATGAACTGATTCATTATTGTAATTAGGAGATTGAAATCCTAATATGACTTTAATTATTCTACAACAATGCTACTGAACTCACTTCATACAATAAATCCTAATAAACAAACATTCCTAACAACAATTTGAGAACAAATAAAACCTATAAGTTCCATTAACCAGTAGTCCAAATAAGGAAATTTAAAGTAGGAAAAAATCCAGTCCATGAACATGGAAAAAAAAAACAACAAAAAGAAAAATAAAATCTCCACCAATATCCGATTATTCATTGAACCAAAAGAATAATTTTTTATGGTAAGATTCCTTTGTAAGTCTCCAAGATGGTAGAATTTCTGCATATATAACATCCTTAAACATTCTAAAAATCTCTAAAAATTCATAAATTCTCTAAAAATGAATCCCTAATTAAATTTCACTATGTTGAAATGTTACATATCTAATTCACTTTAAATACATGACCAACAAAAATGGATAAAAACTAAAAAAAATTATAAATATGTTATTTATTATTTTGACCACACTTCATTAGTTCCCACATTTTTAACAACATCAAGTAACAAACTTAACCCTAATCAAACACTATTATATAACATCCCTAAAATTTTCAAAAATTTATAAAACGAAGACCATACTTATGAGCTTTGTAGATTCACTTTCCTCTTCTGTTGGCAATTGGGATCACTACTTTATGACCATTATTTTAAACCTTTTTGTCTTATCACTTCAATAAACTCATTTTTTGCTTTCTTCTTGGAGATAGGGCATAAGACAACTTAACAAAAAAAGAAAAGAAATATAAATCTAAATCAAGAGAGAGAATGAGGAGTAGACAGTTTCCTATGAAGATGAATCTCACCTATGGATAACACCTAGAGGGGGAGTGGATAGGTGTTTTTGCAACAATTAGAGGTGTCTTACAAATGCTTACTATTACCCTATTTTTCTCCTATTAATTGATCTTCTTTTTTAATCTTATGAATAAACAAGCAAATTGTAAGCAACAATGGATGCACCAATACTCTCCCAAATATGTTATTCAATACAAGTCACATGCAAATGAAACAACACTCCTCAAACATTATATATAAGACATTACATCAATACAAACACTAATTTTCACATACCCCTTGACATCAATCAACAAAAATGAAATATATCTTGTTCTTACAAAACTCCAATAGTCAAATTTCAACTTATATATTCCAATTAAACAATCAACATACCTTAATGAAAAACATCATAAGCTAATGAAATACAAACCAAAAGATAAGATAGAATAGAGAGACAATGACGCTAATTTTTTTAATGGAAAACCTTTGAAGAGATAAAAAACCATGGATCTCAAACAATCAAATGATCCAATATGAAGAAAAAATAGTTGAGTACAAGATTTTACCTAGCCCAAGCCTTTCATCCTCTCCCAGACCACTTCAACTACCACCTTCAAGTTTCAACTACCACATTTCTTCTTCCAAAAAATACTTGGCATTCATTCCAAGCATTGATCTCAGCCTCTTCTTGATTTCACACAAGAAGAAACTTGTGTTTTACTCCAAATATGTTGAATATAAGAGTATGGACCCCGTATTTCACTTGATGCATTCCCACTTGATGGCGTGACTCGTTTTTCATTTATTTGGTGAAATTTTGATTTTTTTTTTAAAAAGACTTGGAGTCGCCACTTATTTTTGTTTTATTTTTTTAAGGGAAGACAAAATAAGAAAGAAAACCCTAAGTTTGACTCCTTATTTGGAAAAGACAGCCTATGAAAAATCAAAGTCGGGTTCGAGGGTTAAGTCACCTATTGGGAAGGTATGGTGGTGAGTCGTAGCACCCCTTTAAGCCCTATAATAAGTTCTCTACTAAATAAGATGGGACAAATATGGAAATTGATAAGAAAAATCAATGGATACCAATGAAATGATCAAATAATAAAACAAATCGAGTATAAGAACGAATAAATAAATGAAGTAGGAGTGGGAGTGTACCTTAGCAGCAAATAAGATCGTGCTATCATGGAAATAAGGTTAGCTCATAATGATAAAATTAGCACATGCATGTCAAATAATAGGACAAAGATCAGACAATATTCATTAAGTATAACAGTTGACAATCAGAAGAGAAAACTCATATGTAGGGCCCTCACCAAAGCCCAATTTATTTTAGCATGAATTAATCCCATAAATTCCATTATTTTGGAATTATGAAAATTCATTCATATTTAATAAAAATAGAGAAAATCAAAAAATTATTTGAAGATTCAAAGAAAAATTGTGAAAGTGCTTACTTGAAGGGAAATGTAGCAAGTTTATTAAAAACGGGATTTTTGATGACTATAAACCCTAAGAAAGGAAGAATAAAAGAAATGACCTAAAATTATTTGAAAACCAGAGAGAAATTAAAATTATTTTGAAAATTGAAGTTTTGAAAATTAAATTTTGAAAATTAAAGTTTTGAAAATTAAAGTTTTAAAAATTAAACTTGAAAATTGGAGTTTTGAAGATTAATTTTTTTTTAAAAAACTGAAGTTTTAAAAATTATCTGGAAATTGGAGTTTTGAAAATTAAATTTTGACAATTTGAATTTTGAAGATTATTTGAAAATTAAACTTGAAAATTGGAGTTTTGAAAATTGTTTGAAAATTGAAGTTTTGAAAATTATTTGAAAATTGGAGTTTTGAAAATTGTTTGAAAATTGAAGTTTTGAAAATTAAATTTGAAAGTTAGAGTTTTGAAAATTATTTGAATAATGGAGTTTAAAAAAATATTTGAAAATTTGAGTTTTGAAAGTTGTAGTTTTTTTAAAAAAATATTTGAAAATTGAAGTTTTGAAAATTATTTGAAAACTAAAATTTTAAAAATTATTTGAAAATTGGAATTTTGAAAATTAAGTTTGAAGGTTGGAGTTTTGAAAATTATTTGAAAATTGAAGTTTTGAAAATTATTTTTGAAAGTTGAAGTTTTGAAAATTGAAGTTTTAAAAATTATTTTTGAAAATTGGAGTTTTGAAAAATTATTTGAAAGTTGGAATGAAAATAAGATCATTTGAAAAACCAGAATTTTGAAAATTATTTAAAAGAGGATTTGTGAAAATCAAATTTTGACACGTGAGGATAAAGAATCAAAAAGGATAAAGGCATGTGTACTTCAGTACAAGGATAGCCCACCAAAGGTGGCCATGCACGGAGAGCTTTTACACATGCGAGAGGAGGATACGTCGAAATTCTTCCAATTGGGGTTTAGGATGCCTTATAAGGTTAAGATGTCATTGGATATCTAGGATTCAGTGGTTGATTTGGGCCAAGACATTATCAACATTTCATAACAGGGGTCCTTCTGACACTGTGCTGAGTTTACCCGCTTTAGTTTCCGCACCATGAGGGTTGTCCTGATTTTTAATCATTTTCACAATGTCAACAGTTTGCATCTGCCACAACTGAACCCACATATTGAAGGGTATCATTTATTCTGAAAATTTGAAGTGCCCCTGCTTAGAGCTCATGACTACTGGCTTCGCCACTCGTGAAAATTCCCCCAGCATTATTGACTTGTCATTCACCATTTGCTTGCACTGTGCTCTATGTTATTAGTGAGTTACTAGCTCCTGAAAGTGAAGTAATGAATCTTCACTTTGACGGAGGGCCTGGGTTCTTCATGAACTTCACCAACTTGTTGTCTATTTACACATGGCAGCACATAAGTTACCCATGTAGGACTTCGTTCCAAAGGCCCATTTGAGTATGGTCTCGAGTGACTTGTGATTCACTAATTTTCATTTTTAAAGCAAAAGAGAAGCTATTGAAATGCGGCCGCTTTTGCTGGTAGTTTATTCTAGTTTCGGCAATCTAACTCTTATAGTCAATGATTGTTGGCACCATAACGTAAAGGAAGAGCAACATGGCAATAAACTCTGCAAATAGAGCCCTGTAGAAGGACCACTCAGTAGGCTCGACCGAGTTACAAAGCAACGCCAGCGACGAGTCATGGTAGTCTTCGGTGGAGAAGGACCTATACTCCACAACCTCAACGTTCTTAATGATCATTCATAATAGTGGAAAAGAGGCCATACCAATTTTCGCTTCCCTTTAACATTCTTGGTGTTGTTGGTAGTAGCAATTCAATGCATGTTATGAACGCAAAGCACCCAAACATAGGATATTTAGAGAAAGGTTCCGTTATTGTGTGTTCAATGAGAATGACACTCTAAGTGGTGGGTGGTAAGCTATCCATATGTAATGGAATGGTTGATAACTGGTGAGTATGTGATGAATTTGGTGGACTTGTTGGGAAGATGGTGGTGAGCATGGAACAAGAGATGAGCTGAGTGGGTGAGTGTGGTACGGGAGGTGAATGGTGTAGCAAATGGGAAATGGGTGGTGACTTGAATATAGAGAAAACTTAACAGCAGACTGAAAGATAGGAAAGGAATTGGCCACATGCTATTTCTGCTCTTCTTTCAGTCTCATCTCCATTTTTTTTTAATTCCCAAAACATAGAGCATTCTTGCTTTGGTTCTCCATTCCTTAGGAAATTAGGATTAACCTTACAATATTTCCATTTTCAAAGGTTGGACCGTCACTATGACTATCACTACTTTGGCTCTGTAATCCACTTAGGACTCTAATACTGACGCCTAATCAGCATCTGAACTTTCCAAACTAGTAGGATATTGAAGGATGGTAGAAACCCGTCAACATGATTGGGTTCAACTTTTGAAGACTTACACCAATTTTTGACAAAGCTTTATCTCCAAAAGGTAATTGAACCTTTTTACAGATTCTAAATGATGAGCCCCCTAAAGCAGAGTCTACTGAATATGATCTATTAGATTCATTGGCTCTGTAATCCACTTAGGACTCTAATACTGACGCCTAATCAGCATCTGAACTTTCCAAACTAGTAGGATATTGAAGGATGGTAGAAACCCGTCAACATGATTGGGTTCAACTTTTGAAGACTTACACCAATTTTTGACAAAGCTTTATCTCCAAAAGGTAATTGAACCTTTTTACAGATTCTAAATGATGAGCCCCCTAAAGCAGAGTCTACTGAATATGATCTATTAGATTCATTGATAAGATAGACCACTTATAAGTTATCATATTCTGCTTACAAAGGGAATGGGAGAAGAAGGGAGTGAGGTATAGGGAGATGAACATAAAGGTGTTCAAATTTAAGTAATGAGTAAGACTCAACATAAAAGATGGTTGGTAAGACCTCATAAAAGGTTTCTTAGATGTAAATATCAAATTTGAAAGAAATATAAGCTAATGAAAACATCCTATATTGGCGGCTAGATAGTTACTTTAGTATGAAATTATGGTGAAGGTGACACCTAGAGGTGAAAATCATGATTTTCACTTTCTCAATCTAACCAAGATATGTTTGGTAATTTGTGAATAATTCTTGCCTTAACAAGCTAACTATAGACATTGAATCAAGATCCTCAAACTAGTCTATTTACTTAGTGAAAAAAATGATTATTAAAGTACAAAGGTCTTAAATTTGTAGTACCTAATGAGTATTGGATATCAAACCCACACAAAGTGGGATTAACAAGTTCAAGATAGACTAGGGAATGATTGAAAAATAGGTTAGTTGTAGAGATTACTTTGATTAAAATTCTGAGGTGAAAATAGATTCAAAAGATGAAAAAGAAATAGAACAAATAAATGATTGGATGGATGCTAAAGTTGAAGTGATTTTCTATGCTCACTTCTTGACATAAAATGCAATGAATTGAATTTTTTAATGGTTAATTTTGTTAAATTCACCCTTGAAAACTCTTTAAAAAACTTACAATTCCTCATGGTCAAATTAAGGATTATTGAAGATTTTCAAAAAAAAATTTATTTTCAAAAACTCTTTAGCTAGTTATTTACAATTTTAAAATCATGAAAAACCTAATATCAATACTAGATTTGAAATCAATTTTGTTTTACACAAATCAAACACTTACACTCTTCACATTAGATTGATTAAAAGCGATATAAGAAGATGCCTATGTTAAATAAATAAGCTTTTAAACCCACAACAATGTACATTATACTCAACTAAATCTTCAATTTAATCATCTTACACACATATATGAAGGAAAATAAAAAGTAAGAAAATATATCAGAACATTGTCAGTCAAATTAACAACTACAAAGCATTAGATTGAAGTTGAATCTAAAAATTCAATAATAAAACAATAAAAAAACCAACTTATTTGAAAATTCTATTTATTGAGAAAGAAGTTTATTGTTTTAATTCACTCAAATAGGATTAACAATAGATTTCAAATACAAAGAATCAAAATATGAAACAAGCATTGTCAAATGACAATCTAAGTAATATCTATATGAATATGTATTTCTAGAGAAAGTAAACCTAAAAAAATTAAAATTGAAATTTGAAATACATAAAATATTCATGGAGTTTCAAAAGAATGTTCACCCTTCCACTAGATAGGATGGTTCATAAATTCATACTTTGATGAAGGTATTACGTAGACATTCTTTCTAAGCTTTGGAAGAAGGAAACTTAGTGAATAGGAAAAGCTATCTCTAAAAAAAACCTCTATAAAAACCTTGCCAAAATGTCAAGCTAAAACTATTTTTATTTCTTTTTCAAATGAAATATAGGAATCTTACATTTAATAAGATGTAGGTAAGTAGATAGTTCAAATTCAACTTCTCAAACTAAAGACAAAAATTATTGGCAACAATTAGTCTTCAATGGGCTGCAAATTAGGAAATTGGATTAGAGCTTCAATTTTGAAAAATGAATGGGTGAGATTAGTCTTTAAATTGGACATATTGACAACTAGTATTGCTACTTAATTCTTAGCTAAAATGAAACCTTATTGTTGAACTTTGATGTTATCCATGAAGAGATAGATGTCTAAGATTCAATAACCAATTCTTCATCCTTTATTATTGGTGAAAATATCCTATTAACAAGATTAAAAATACTATATAAACAAAATAATTATGAGAATGTGATAGGGATTTGTAATACTCTTAGTTAGAATGATGTCATTAGAACTTAATGTCATTTGAGAGATATAAAATAAAATGCAAAATATGTAATAATTGAGCTTTGATCAATTCTACCATGATTAAATTATTTATTAAACAACTTCTTGTGGGGTTATAAACATGATTTCTTCAAATGAACCTTCGTAATTAGATAAGTGGATGGTCATTTCTCATAGCCAACATGGAAAGATTATTGATTGAATTGCACTATTTTGGGAAGTCAGAGTGGTAAATGGAATGAGAGAGATGGGACCAATTAAAGTTAATAAGAAGTTGACAAACTAACCTAGGCATTGTCGGAGTTGATTTTGGAACTTACCATACACAATGCATGAAGGGGGAAATAATCTTGAGGTAGTCGGTGTATGAAAATCTACATATGTCATGGAGTTAATAAATGGAATGATACAAATGGGACAAACTAATGTTAACAAGGAGTTTAAACTCCAACCTAGGCATAGCCTAGGATGATTTTGGGTTTTGCCATGCACAATGCATAAAAGGAACAATCACCTTCAGGTACTTAGTATATGTAAATCTATATGAGTTAATCATATGGAAAATATTAGAATAATTATTATATGATAATTTGTTTTCATCCTAATGATAATTTATTCTTGTTTTAAGTCCACATAGAAATGAGAGATCCTTCAATTGTGCTTGAATTCATAAATATTTTGGTGTTAGGGTTCCCTCACTAACTTTGAATCCACTAGTTTTTGGACTAATGTAGTGCTATTTTCACTTTTCTTATTTAGGAATGTTAGAGGCATGCTTTTAATGTAGGATAGATGTTTTACCTATAAGCATTAAAGTAAAGGATCAACAGGGACAATGGAAGGAAATAAACATACCTCATAGGTAAATATTTAAATGCTATCTTCATATTTTTTATTTTTTAAACTTGCTCTTTTGCTTCAATACTCTTATGTCACATGAATTTTGGAAAATCCCCAATGTGGGTACTTCCCTAGGTGCCTTTGAAATAGAAGAAAAGATAGTTAAACAACTCCTTTAGAATCCATAATAAAATTGCAATCATCACAATTTTGAGATGAATCTCTAGGTTTCCATAATATGATCAAAATTTTCATAATAATTAAATTTCATATCATCTTTTTGGTTAGTAACCAACAAAAGAATCTTTCCTTTCTAACCTATTATAACCTTGATATTTTTTTAAAAATCTTTCTAACTGAAAAAGTGAGTCATTTCTCAATTATCTATACTTAAATACGATCATACTCTAGATCCATATGATAAAAAGACATATCAAAGATACTAATTATTGAAAATGTATATAAAAAAAGGAACTAATTTAAAAGGGTTCAAAAAATAATCCAACTCTTTCCAAGACTCTAAAGGAGATTTAAAATTTTAGATATTGAATGAATTTCTTACTTTGTTTCATATTATCATAGTTTTGAGTTATTTTCAACCTTGAATAGATTAGGAAGTAACATCCACAATCTTCATTAGTCCTTTATAACATTGTTATTAATGTCAAGTTGAATAGAATATATACAAGATGGTAAAAGATTGTAGATTTTTTTCTCTCCCAACCTTATTAAAGGTTCATCTATTTTATACTTCTTTAATTTATAAGACAATTCTTTTATTTTTCTTTGACTCTTGAGAAAGAGATCAATCATAGATTATCGTGAAAGATCATTGGTATTTAGATTTCTTTATCACTAGCTAAATATTTTGCTTTATGTGGGCATACATCTTGACAAAAACATCAAAATGCCTTCTAAAAAAGATGGATTAATCCGAAACCAAGCAACAATTAGAATCATATAGCCATTTTTTTTTTTTTGAATTAACCCCCTATTATTTCATTAGGTCATCCTTCTTGATACCTTCTCTCAATTGCTCAATGTCCCAAGCATCTTTCCATATTGATCATGTTGCAGATTAAGGTTACTTTCAAACATAACAATTCATATCTCAAATGACAATATATCTTAATCATGCAGGTATCTTAATCATGTGCAGACTCGATTATTTTTCTTTCGCATTTTTCAAAAGACAGTTCATTTGCATTTTTCAAAAAATGGAGTCGCCACTTTTTTTTTTTTTTTTTAAAAAAAAAGGGAAAACAAAATAAGAAATAAAACCCTAAAAATGACACTTGATTTGGAAAAACAAGTTTGAAAAAACCCAAGTCTAAGTTCAGGGTTAGGTTACCTATTGGGAAGGTACCAAAATGGTATCACCCCTCTAAGTCCTAAAAAGGTTTCTGCTAAATAAGGTGGGATAATTGTGACAATTGATTAATTAATATATAAATACCAGGAAATAAAAAATTATGATAATACAAAATGAGTAAGCAAGATATATTCGGGATGTACCTTAACTACAAGTTGAATGCTATCATGATAGACAAAGTTAGTGCACAATCAATAAATAGGTAACCATAATCAATTAACAAAGAAGTACATCATGTACATTGGGTCCGACCACTACCGATTTCATTTTTGTAGATTAATTATATAAATTCCATTAATTTAGGAATTATAAATTTACTTATGTTTATTAAAAATCAAGAAAAAAAAAAGAGGAAAACTATTCAAATAAGGAAAAAAAAAAGTGCATACTAGAATGAAACTTAGCAGCAAAAGTTTTATTAAAATTTAGATGTTATTAACCTAAGAATGGAATTTAGGAACCGTGATTATTTTAATGAAAAGATTTTGAAAACCAAATTTAAAATAGGTAAGATTGGAAGGAAAAGAAAATCATCAGGAGAATAATAGTGTGCACCAAGGTGGTCATGTATAAGGAAGTGACATGCACATTTATTCGTTTCCTGCTCAAGCTCCATTTTTGTTTTTCCAAGTTCTAAACTTAGCATCTTTGTTGACACTTTATCATTCCCAAGTTGTCCAACTAGTTTTCTATTCTCTTCCTCTAAGGGGTTTAGTTTCAACGTCCTTCAACAAGTCTATAAAATCTACTGCTTGGAACTTTAGCATGAGTGTATCCATAATAGCCAATTTGGGTAGGGCAAATTATATTGCCTCATGTCTCTATTTTCATGTTGGCAGTTAAGAGGTGGCTCTATCATTTGGAATTATGTCTTCTAATTTGGTGAGAAGTCAACAACAACATTAGCATCCTTAGAATAATTTGTCTTTTGTCTTAAGAACTGATTGTCTTATCCATGTTAGCCTTGAGTTGATTATAACTAAATATCTTTGACTAGCTTTAGTGCTATTGTCATCCTATTGTTTCTCTTCCTCTTTGTTCAACGAGGTTGCTGAGTCCAAAAATTTTGTATGAGCATCTGATAACTGTGGTTGATCATAGGAATGACCAATGGATACAGGGTGAAGTTTGTGTCCTAATCTATCATCCAGGCTAGTAGAGAAACTGCCATTTGAGAATGAAGCCTCAAGAATAGATCATAGATAATTATCACTATCATGTGAAACTGTAAATGAAGTCCCTCCTATCTTAGCTTTCTTGCTTGATCAACTAATCACCGCTAGGTTTTTTGAATTGCATCTCCGCATAAGTCGTGTTGATCTCAGTAATGGAATTTTCAAATTTCTCAGGTGTAACCTCTGTAAGCCTTTCAGAACCGGAGGTTTCTTTGTGAGCATTGACGAGATTCTCAAATTCAGGGCTTGAAGCCAATAGTTGCTTGTATAATTTCCATGTTTGACATCCACATAACAAAATGAAATACAAGAAGGAAGTTAACTTGGTAGGTTACAAGTAGGACCGTCTTCCTAGAAAGTGCATCCACTTCAAAGAATTTCTTAAGAAGCTAGCCCAAATCATCATTAGAAAGGTTTAAACTCCTCAAGCATTCCAATTTTTCAATCACAAATTCAAATTTTAAGGCTTCCTTCTTCCATTCTTCATCCCGGTAAGGTGAATGGACATGACCAAAGGATCTTATCTTCCTCTGGATTCTTAGAGTTATAAGTATCAGATTTCTCGTGAAGTAATTCCTTCAATTTTTTCTTCTTTATTGTCATGTAATTCTATTTCAAGATCATTTGCATGTTCGACAATTGTAGCACCCACAGTGGCTCCTGAAGAAAAATGTGCTTGTACTTGACTACCGCATGTCCCAAACTGTTTGCTTTTTGCTACTAGATATGATTCATCAACAACATTTTGTTATTTCTATGTAATCGACACTAACTTGTCCAATTTTCTTCAATGGAAGGGTTCAATTAACACAATTGGAGTTGCATCTGGAATAATTTCAAGTGTGCCAAAGCCATCATTAACACTTATTTCTGTAGTCTCAAACACTGTCTTTACTCCATTTGCACAGGTTTGCCACCTGATTATGGAACACCATCTTTAGGCATTGAAGCATTTGAAGCTACGTAGGAAGCTTTGGCTCTAGTGTCTTGAAGATTCGTATCTTTTAAATCCGCATGAGGATCATTAAAGCCATTGATCATATTATCATCTTCATGAATTAAAGCCTTTGATGTGATTCGAAAGAGGAAATCAATCCCACTTGTGACACCATTGTCCAATAGAGCTTCGCTTGTAGAATTTGCTCATGCAAAAAGTATTGAATCCACATTGGTGTGGAGTTCTGTAGCATGCCCACCTTTTCTTACTATTCTTGTTTCAAAAAGAGCACATTGCAGCTAAGAAAGGTCCTAAATGAGACATTATATTGCTTGTGGGTGTTTCATGATTGACTAGCACTCCAAATACCACTTTGGCATCACCAAGAGCACATATCTTGATCATTTCACGAGTGTCCAAATCACCCTCCTCGGCAAGCTGAAAAAGTGGTCTCATAGTTCCCTTATTTCTCACACAACTTTCCAAGAAGACCCCAATTATGGTTTTGGATTTATTTATGGTGAAATTGACAACTGGGTTTCTACATAGTGGTACGTGAAAAATAAGTGGTCAATTCGAATGGCTCCCATGGTTTCTTGTTAGTATGATTGTAGAAAATTGATGTGCAACTGATTATTGTAGATGACTACATAACTTTTGCTTTTGAGGCTTCTCCAATTGGTTCAATCCTCCATCTTGTCTGCATGTAGACTATCCAATGAACCACAAATTCCTTTTTATGGGTACCACAAACAATGCACCTTCCTCTATTGCTCATTGGAAAAAGGAACCATAACAGAGGGTTCTTCTAATTCCTCTTTCTCCGATACTTCTTTTTCCTACTGCTCAAGCCTTCCTCTTTAGGCTTGCACCCAATAGTAAGTGTAGTAAGGTGGCCATGCATAAGTGCAGTCTTCTATTTCATCATCAGATATGTCATTTTCTTTTTCATCTAAAATCATACTATCATTTTCATCAAGTTTTGTCTCATTGCCTTATATTAATGCCTGATACTCTTCAAAACCCCAGATGTTCCAATTATCTCCATTCTCTTTAACTGCAGAATTTAGCTCTCCTTGCTCCTCTTTCAACACATGAGAACTTCATGAGAAAGTTCTTGGAATTCCTTGCAAATAGGTCTTGAACAATTAAGATGTGGAATTCCAAGTGTTAAACTAAGCAGTAATGGATGAATTCATTTCATTGAGGATTCGACAATGTGTAGTTGTTTGTAGTGTTTTTAAAACCAAGAAAAAAATCTGAAGGGGATCTCAGAATTTCAACTAGATGTTGTGGATTCCAAATCCACTACAAGAAATAGGATTTTAGGTGACGGCCACCAACTGTCACCAAATCTTATATATCCGTGACCAAAACCTATTGTCACGGTCTTATGAAACCGTGATTGAGCGTCATAGTACAAGGCGTAGCTAAAGTTATTGGTTACGGTTTCCTAAATAATCGTGACCTTGTGTTTTTTTTTTTTTTTTTTTTTTTTGTGACGGCTATACAAAAACTATGACCAAAAGTTAGGAATACTTTGTTGTTTTTTAGTTGATTTAGTCACGGTCAGATAATAAACTATGACTATATGTTTAACCTATAGTCATGGTCAAGTAATAAACCGTGACTAAATGTACACTTATAGTCATGGGTAAAGTTAGCGATCGTGACTATATGTAAGCTTATTGTCACGGACTTAGTCGTTCACTAAGCTCGTACGACACTTAGGTAAGTCAAGACGCTTGATCTTGCTAAGTCAGCCTTGCTCCCAATGCTTAGCTAGCTAGGCTAAGATGCTCATGACTTGAAAGCTTAAGAAGATTAGTAGGCAACTCTTTAAAGAATGGAAGCTCTTATTAACTCAAGAAAGCCTTTACAAGTGCTTGGAAGCTCACTTGCTTGGTTAGGAAGTGATTTTGGGTGGTGCCTTGGCCAAATGAGGGTCTCACCTATTTATAGGCACCAATGGAACTATCTGGAACCTTGGAGGGTTCCTTACAAATCAAGAATATTCTAGAACATCCTACCCTATTCTATGTACAACCCTATGTACAAGAACATACAAGAGATTCCTAGAAGTCTCTAGAAAGCCTTGGACTCCTCTCATGCCTTCCACCATAGTGTAGAGATGTGTGAACATCTTTAAGCATTTCTAGAACCTTCCACACTCTTCCCACCAATGGCTTAGTGTAGATGGCTCTAGGAGTCTCCAGAAGCTTCCCTCCTCCTATATAAGTCCATGGGGAGGGTCATTTGAAGCATCTTGTGACACTCTCCCCCACCTATGCCGTCGACGTCCTCGTCGTTGTCTTATTTTGAAACCTCTCGATGTGTTTTCAGAACTTTCTCAAGGCATCTACATGTTCCCAACTTACCTGCCTCTTAGGTAGTCCTTTCCATTGGACTAGATACTCTATCACAGGAGGGACCCCTTGTCTCCTAGTGACCCGTTCAGCCAGGATATTCTTTTTTTCCTTCTCCCGTGAGGCTTCAGATGGATGCAGACCCGTGCGCTTTCGATGCTTAGAGTGTTGCTTTCTCTTACCCATTGAGTTCACCTTTCCCTTGGTGACCTCTTCCATGTGTGTGCGGGCTACCTCAACTCGCTCCCTTTTTTCCTCCTTTACTTGCACCCCTGCTAGTAAGGAGGTCTTAGGTGTACTAGGCTTCGGGTTGAATTGGAGGGCACCTAGAAGCTGCATTGAGCCCATATGTGCTTCGTCCTCTTGCTCCCTTTTCTCGATCATGGCACTAAGCGCCTTCCTCTTTGGACAATCCTGTGCCCAATGTGGACCGTCACATAGGAAGCATTTGATTTTAAGCGTGAACTCCTTCCTTTCCGCCTTACCCCTTCCTTCTCGGACATTAGACGTCTTGCCTAATCCATTTTTAGGATTATTGTGGTCCCTTGGAACCTCGTATCCCCCACCCATGGCGTGGCTATCCTCCAAAGACTCAATCTTGGAGGAGTCTCCCCTCTTATAATTCGTTAAAGACTCTGCTACTGCCATAGCAGTGGCTAAGTCTTGAACGCCTCGACGCCTTAATTCCTGTTTGGCCCACCCTTGCAGGTTATCCATGAAGTTGAATAGCAACTCCTCCTCAGTCATGTTAGGAATCTCAAGCATGAGTGAAGAGAGTTCCTTGACATAGTCGTGTATCGAGCCTGTGTGCTTGAGACGCCTCATGTTTTTCCTAGCCAGGTAAGCCACGTCCTCAGGGTAGAACTGCCTCTTAATCTCCCTCTTGAAGTCCTCCCACGTCTCTATGGTGTAAATGCCTTTCTCCATATCGGCAAACCTCCGATGCCACCATAGAGTAGCTATGTCAGTAAGGTAGAGGGTTGCAGTTCTTACCTTAGTCGCCTCATCAATCAATGCGATAGCCTCGAAGTATCGCTCCATATGCCATAAGAAGTTATCCAACTCCTTGGCATCCCGCTTGCCACTAAACCCATATGGCTTCGGCACCTCCACCGTAGATGCCTCATGTGTGGCCATGACCCGTGCCGACACAACAGCCTTGTAGATGGCCAACTCTTGCCTAACCTCTTGGTCTCGGGATTCCATTCAAGTGGCCAAGGCCTTTATCTTTGACTCCATGCTAGCAAGCATGCTCAAGACCTTTCCTTGGAAGGACACAAACTCCTCGTGCGACACTAGCTGAACCTGTGAGACTAGTACCCTCTCACGAAGGTCTTGGATCTGCTCCCTTAGATCCTCTAAGCCTTTCTCCATGCCTTACTCGATCAAGTCCAACCCCTCCCGAGTGTTCGCCATGGCTAGCTCCACCTTGGCTAACCTTGCCTCCATGTTGGCAACGACATCACGAGATTTATCCTTCTTGCTCCTACCCCGTGCAGTAGGCTCAGTCTCCCTCCCACGGGTTTGCTCGCTAGTCTCCTCCATGTTAGAGCCCGACATGCTTCCTTTACTATGCCCAATTCGTAATTGCGCTCTGATACCACTTGTCACAGACTTAGTCGTTCACTAAGCTCGTGCGACACTTAGGCAAGTCAAGACGCTTGATCTTGCTAAGTCAGCCTTGCTCCCAATGCTTAGCTAGCTAGGCTAAGACGCTCACGACTCGAAAGCTTAAGAAGCTTAGTATGCAACTTTTTAAAGAATGGAAGCTCTTATTAACTCAAGAAAGCCTTTGCAAGTGCTTGGAAGCTCACTTGCTTTGGTTAGGAAGTGATTTTGGGTGGTGCCTTGGCCAAATGAGGGTCTCACCTATTTATAGGCACCAATGGAACTATCTGGAACCTTGGAGGGTTCCTTACAAATCAAGAATATTCTAGAACATCCTACCCTATTCTATGTACAACCCTATGTACAAGAATATACAAGAGATTCCTAGAAGTCTCTAGAAAGCCTTGGACTCCTCTCATGCCTTCCACCATAGTGTAGAGATGTGTGAACATCTCTAGGCATTTCTAGAACCTTCCACACTCTTCCCACCAATGGCTTAGTGTAGATGGCTCTAGGAGTCTCCAAAAGCTTCCCTCCTCCTATATAAGCCCATGGGGAGGGTCATTTGAAGCATCTTGTGACATTATGGTCATGATTCATGCCTAATTGATGTCTCAGCTGATTTGTGTCCAGTTGGTGCTTCTTGATTGAGGGAGTAATCAACAAAATTTATAACCTATTACACCATATACTAGGGTAGCAAAGACAAAGCTACTATAGCATAGTGGCTCTAGGATCGTTCACTGGGATGGGTTTTCACTTCACAAATGATATTAATTCAAAGCTGAATTGGTGCCTTTTCATTTCAAGGTTAGCTTTAAAAGAAAACATAAAGATGTTTGAATGAAAAAGGTTCGGTTTTAAACTAACCAAAAATAGTAACTGATTTTACTTACAAAGAAAAGTGTTTCTTGGAGTTTCAGATCACTAGGCTCAGATTCCTTGTACAAAAAGGAGAGTTCCGGTCACTTGTTTCTTTTCCTCGCATTAGAGAATTAACATATAGTTCCTTCTCCAACCGGTGTTATACAGATGCTTCCCATTAATGGGTTCAAACACTAAATCCCTCTCACTGATGCAATTTGCAATGGCTCATACCTCTCACCTAGCACTTGCCATTCAAGGTGATCTTTAACCTTGGATTACCCGTCAAAAGCTCGCAAGAGATAACTAATGGATGTCTCCTTGGAGTCCAAAATCTTACCAAGTGTTGGCTATTCTAGAAAATCCTACCTTCAAGTCACCTCCCAGAGGCTCGCAAGGGGTAAACTAGTGAATCTCCATGGACGGAGATCACTTGCCTTACCAAGTGTTGGCCCAGGTGATTTAAAGGCGTTTTAAGTTAACTAAAAAGATAAAAACCATTAACGGGTCACACTTTCTCTTCATTAAAAACTAAAACAACAAAACTTCCAATTTATGCATGTGGAAACTTACCCAGCTTTCCTCACTCCAAGATACAAAGAGCCTAGCCTCTCATCCTCTGAGAAAACATCTCAGAGAATGTTTGGCTAGCAAGAAAATGAAAATGAAAGAGAACGAAAAACAGAGCAAGGCTCTGTATATTCTATATAATTATATATCTATATATTGGATCTCTTGGAAAAAGCTCCCCCGAGAGTCTTCTTTTTAGTGTTTACAAGAGAGTTTATATAGGAAGGTAATTTACCCTTCCTTGGATGCTTCCTAGCTAAGGAATTACATGAGTGGCTGAATACAAGGAGAAAATGGAAATTTAGACACAAAAATATCAGAAGAAAAGATCTAAAAGAGTCGGTGCACAACTATCGGGAAGCTTCAGGACCGTTGCACTGTGCAAAATGGCTGCGAAATCATTTCGCAACAAAAGGGTGATTTCGCAGTCGGGCAAAATTCTTCCTTCAGCTTGATGCAGTTGTCTTCCGAAGGCTGTAACTTTCTCATTTCAGCTCCAAATCATACACGGTTTGAAGCGTTGGATTCTTGACTTCCTAAGCTTTGAAATGGTATATAGAATGTAGAAAATGGACTTCGGAAAGTGCTCCAAAAGTGTGAAGGAAGACTATAGCTGTTGTCCTCTGCTTTCTTCTTTGCTTTTCTCCTCTTTGCTTGGCTTGCTTATGGCAAAGGACTTCAAAGCTTTGATTCTTCATGCTTCTGAGCTTTCCATTACTTTGCCAAGGATTTCAAATAACTCTCCTCAATCTCGGATTGCTTTGGTGATCAAAAAGCTATCAAAACACCAAAACTTAACACAATTTGATTAGAATTGATTGCAAGGGTCCTTAACATGTTAATTGGGTTAAAAGGCAATAACTACTACTCAAAAGTGTTTAAAAGGATTAATTACAAGCTACAAAATAGCACTTTCTGAGTAGTAATCAGGTCATGATCAAGTAAGTTACCATGACTAAATGTCAACTTATGGATTAATGTAAACTTATGGTCACAGTCAATTCCTTAATCATGACTAAATGTATGTCTATAGTCACGGTTAATTAAGTGATCGCGACTAATTGTTAGGTCTATTATGACAAAATGTACACTTATGGTCATGACGATTAATGACCGTGACTAAAATTAATCATATGATGTCCTGCATATCTCTAAATTTTGGTGACAGTTCATTATTGATCGTGACTAAAAGTAGACTTATAGTCACAATTTTTTAATGGTCACGACTAAAATTTGTTATATTTAGACATTGGTCTTTTATAAATTCAGATTTTCCAAACTTGTTATAAACCTGAACAAACTCATTTTAAACATGAATATGCAATTAAGCAATTGAACCAAATTCAAAATTTCAATATAGTACAATATATTACAATCAATTATCCCAAGCTAGTTAAAAACTTATATATCAATATAAGTCATTAAATAACAAAAACATAATATAACAAAAAAAAAAAAAAAAAAAAAAAAAAAAAAAAAAAAAAAAAAAAAAA
>JAJJMJ010025593.1:71664-101044 GCA_022059055.1 Vitis cinerea | reverse complement strand
TTATGCTCAAATTCAATATGAACAGGTTGAAAATTTATTATTAATATGATTTGTTTGTACACAAATAATTCATCATAAATATCTCAATTGTATTAGGCTCACTTCGATCCTCCTTCTTTTGTGCCTATTCTTACAAGTAAAACAATTGAGTTATTTATGATGAATTATTTGTGTACAAACAAATCATATTAATAATAAATTTTCAACCTGTTCATATTGAATTTGAGCATAATGGAAACATTTTCAAGGTGATTGGTTTATGAACTGGTGTAGCATTTTAAGGCATTTGTGGAGTACTTCAATCAAGTTAGTAAATAGGTATAAAATTTAGTAAATAGTGAACAAGAATAACAGTGTTGCATCATATGCGACAAAGGTTTTAACTGTTTTATGCTACTTATTCTGATGAAATAGGAAGAAAAATTGACGTTTAAAAATTCGGGCTTGTCTCCAATTCAATTGTTTTATAAAAAAAATTGAACATGTACATAGTTTGATTAGAAAATTCCCTATTTCCTTATGAATGGCCTTGCTTATCATGGACGATGATGATGAATTCAATAATAATAGTGGAAACCTTAATATCTATAAACCAAATCATCTTATTCACGGTTGCATCTTTTCTTTTTTCACCAAGGAAAAAAAATTGTTGACTTTGAAATGCCAAGTCATTGCATGGATCCATGAGAACTTTCTCCTTTTCCTAATATACAAATAAGGTTAATATTAAAGAGGCACATAATATGGATCTTGAAAAGGTTAAATATGGTTGGATGTCTAAATGTTGAATGCCTCATGTCATATTCTAGGAAAGGTTTCCTAGCTTACTTTTTTATGGTCCATCTGGAATGAGAAAAATTTACTATTTCTTAGCATCTACAGTTGACTAGACTAATTCAGTAGCCAAATCAAGAATTTAGTTGTTTTTTATACTTTATAGTAAGCTGCAAAAAGAAGATGATATTCCTTCAGGAAATTAACCCAATCCATTCACCTATATTATGATCTTTTTATTATAGGGCAACAGTCAACAATGAATTTTGCACAAAAATTAGCTGCCCATTGAGGGTAGTAATGACATCCTATGTAAAAAGCAATCTTAAAGGAGTGCTAATGTTTTGCATGTCGTGACTAGTAATACTTGATGTGTGGCAAACTGTATCTTCAAGTGCCTCTAGAAATGAGAGAATAGTGAATGATATTTCTTAAAAAAAATAAAAAGAATTAGCTAGTAAGTTCATAAACTAATACTTGGAATACCCATAAGTCCTTGTATTCTTTAACAAGATAGTATGACCCTACTGAACTTTTAGTTGTACAAATGATTTACATCCAAGTTTTTATGGACTCTTTGGTAGATCAAAATTGGTTTCTAGGAAATAATTGTTGATCATATTTTCAGGGATACTCTCAAAACCAGAGGACAGATGGAAATTTTGGCCAATCTGACATTTTTGAAAAGCCCACTAACATATTGGTAACAAGATCACACAAAAAGAAGATGAGGATTGTACATTTAATTTACAAGGTGCACATCTCATTCCTTTTGTTTTTTGTTTTTTTTTTTTTTTTATAATACTAGTATCACTTACTAGGAGCATGGACAATAGTAGCTACACACACCTATCCACCTAGAACTATGTATAAAGTAGGCGTGGGAATTGAACCTAAGACATCTAGTTGATTTTAGCATAAACTCAATATCCTTTCAAGGTTGAGAGTCCACACAATATAGTAGTTTGGTGAATCGTGACAATTGATAGTCTTACATTATGATTCACTATAGGTCCTATCCAATGTGCATCACATTCACTAGTGCACTCACTTCATTCTGACGCCAAAGACAAGTTATCCCTTAAATTAGGAGGTGGTGCACTATAGTTTCTATTGGATTACCCAAATCCATGAATCGACTGTGGACAATTTATCTACTTACAAAGAAGCTATAACTTATATCTTTTGTGCAACTCCTAATGCCCCCAAGTCATATACAATGTAAAAGACATGGGTTGAATACTCAAATCAATGTCAATACTTTAAAAGGATAGCAAGGATACAATTAAATCTAACTTATTATATCATGTCTTGCTTTTAGTGGCTCAATCCCAACAAAATCCCACTAGCCCCTAACACAGACTAGGTACTATAGAAAGATTTTGCTCCATAGTCTCATCACCTCTCTATACTATCTCACAATAAGGTAACACTTTCTTTTTTATGTGTTTCTTCTTTTAGTGGTACTTTAGTTCTTTAAACCATGCCACTGTCTCACTGTTATCACATAACAAGATCTTAGATTATACAACCAAATGAACTACCCATCAAGAAACACTTAGAGTGTACACATACCTAGAGGTTGCCTTGTGAGAATGCTCATCAGATTGAAAGTCCAATTTCCCGATATGAAAAGAGTACCAACTCATTGCAAGGACTCACAAACATATAATCCCTCATTTTCTAAAGATACTTGAGTAAATGTTTGACATCTGCACAAAGCTTTAATAAGGAAATAAACTAATATCCACTCATTATTCCTACAATAAAGCAAATATCTAGTCTAGCACATAGCATCGTATACTTAAGACTATCCATTGTAGAGGCATAGGATACTACCTTAATGAAATATCTCTCCACAAATGACCAAGGACATTGATCTTAAGAAAGATAACCCCAAACCCAAAGGATAACAAACCCTTCTTGGAGTTTTGTATCATGTACTTGATTAAATGCTCATCAATGTAGGTGACATGACATAATTTTCCTATTCTTGTTATCCTAAAGAACCTTAATCCCAAGAATATATTGCATCTTCCTCTACATTTTCATCTAGAACTGAGTAAACTACAAGATCTTGACTGATGACAATATCCCTACATCATATCCAATTAGTAGATTGTTATCTATCTACAAGATCTTAGAGCATCACTATGTTTCCCTGTGTCTTCTTGTACACACAAGGCCCTTTGCTATGAAAATGTTTGGTTGTTAAATCTCATAAATAAGACACACTACAATAGATAAGAGTGATATGATGGATTTGAGTATGACCACTATTGAAAAGTTTTTCCATAGTTGAAACAAAGTGTCAAATTATAACCTTTACTATAATCTTAGCCACATAAAACTCAAGCTTTCCACTCCCTCTTGTGTTCCTCTTGTAAACTAACTTATACCTATAGGTTTTATCCTTTTAGATACTTTTACAGGAACCCAAACAATATTAGAATACAAAGATTCTAACTACCTCTTCATAGCTCATTGCCTTAAGTGAGCACAAACACCGCTCATTACTTCATCATAATTTGTGGGATATAAACCTCTCACTACAACGAGGCACTAGTGTCACAGGAATGGTATGCCTTTAACCCTTCGAATACATAGTATCATATGTAAAATGAGATTATCTTCTAATATACCCTCCAATCTATATCACTTTTGCCTTAGTCCTTATCATATAGTCTTCATAAAAAATCTGACATTTGTGTCAACAAATATCTTTTGATGATCCTCACACCCCACTCTCATTATGAAAAACAAATAACTTAATACCTAATACTGTTGAGTTGCATTTATAATTAAGTTAAATTAAGTTCTATTTATATTTGAATAATAATAAAAAACATCACCTTAGTAGTATAACTTAAAAGTTAAAAATAACATTAAGTATTAAGTTAAAATAATTAATTTGTTCTTAATCTCAATTTTTACCATATTTGCCTATGTAAGTGAGTATATTTTACAACCATGAGTCCACATTCAGTTATCTTATTCATCGACAATACTTTAAATATGGATGTTTTATAAATAATTAAATTTATTAGTTAAGATTAATGAAACTAAATATTAATTAAAAATAATGAGAGTAAATATGTCAATTTGATAATGTAAAATAAATTTTAAGTTAACTTTGCATAACAACCTTAATACTTAAAGTAAATACTAAATAATAAGCTTTAAGTTAAAAACTTAAAATAATTTAATTTAAAGTCAACTTAAATTATTAATTAATAAATTTTAAGCTTTACAAATAATATTAATAATTGAGGAAACTTAGCAATTATAAGGGTTTTTTTTTTTTTAATTTTATGTGGTGTAAGGCTAAAAGCAAGGATGAGTTGAAATTTCATAGGTATTTTGAAATCATTCCAAAGGTATGTTGAAGAAGTTGTTTAATTCCATATTAAAGAGCAATCCAACAATTTAATCAACATGTTTATTTAATTAATTTTTTCAAATTATAATAATGTGCATACAACATACAACTTCAAGGAGGACTTTTGCCTTTAAATGGGTCGTCGCCTATAAATGAATAATAAAGTAAACCTTTTGAGCGAGTTACTTCAAGTGTATCATAGTGATTGAGAAAATAGAAAAAATTTCAATGAATTTTTTAATCTTAAATGTATATTCAATGAAAATTTTAATCCTAAATGCTTAGAGGCATTTTAGCTGTAAACATACAGTATGTGAAAGTTTATTGTCTAAATAATTGTTTACTTTACAACATGTAGTAGAGATCAAATGGTTTCACAATGTAAGAAAATAAGGCCTTAAAATTATTACCATTTTTTCTACAACATAGATGGGAAGGAGAATTTTAATAGGAAAGTAAGAGCTTTGACTTTACCCATGAATGGTAATAATGATATGGAATTGATAAGCTACATACAAATTTAAAATAAATGAAAAATAAAATTATGATAAATCAAAAGTTAATTTTAAGTTCACATTTGTTGACCAACTATAATGAGTTAGGCTGGTTGAGATAGATAGCTCACGAAAGCCCCATAATCAGATGGGTTTGAAATGAAAAGAGATGAACTATACTTTAAATTTTATTTTATTTTATTTTTAGCAAAAACACATTAAGATGCACTCCTAAAATAGGACAAAAAATATGACTAAAAATTAGTTGTGAGTTAATGATCCTACACTAGTCATAGTGTTTGAAACAAAGCTATTAAGTTTGCACATAAATTAAAACAAAACAAAAAAGGCAAAACAATGAAAATAAGGAAAAAGAAAAAAGAACTTATTTTAAAAGGCAATGGTTTTATGTGTGGTTGTTTTGGTTGGATTTAGTATTATCGTTGTTTCTATTAACTGTCAAACTAAAAATGATTTTTTTTTTAATCCAAAAGAGCTAATGACTACACAATAACTATTTTCAAAAACAATTCTGAAAAATAGTTTTTTAAAACAGTTTTTGAAAATTGTTCTCTAATTTTTGTAGATAAAAGTCTATTTGGAAACTTAAAATATTTTTAACATATTTTTAATGTTTTAAATATGTTTTAAAAATAATTTTTATATTTAGTGTTTTATTTTTAATCATTCTACATATTTGTATAATTATTTCTTAAAACGACCATTAGAAAACAAGTGAAAACAATAGAAAACAATTAAAATATGTTTTTTTTTTTAAATATCCTATTTTCTATTCTTAAGAACAAAAAATATAAACAATTTTTATCAAACTTATTTTCTGTATTTTTTGTTTTAAAGAACAGAAAAATGTTTTAAGAAATAGTTCCAAATAGGTTATAAATCCCTTAAACACTAATATTGGACCTTATCCCTCAAGACATAATGAATCATGATGAACCGATTGGTTTTTAAACTACTAAATCGGTTTCTTGATTAAAATTAATAAGCAAACAGTCAACAACTCAAGAATATGAAAAAAATTAAGATGTAATCATATTTGGAAAGAGAGTATTTACACATCCAATCAAGATAGAATAGACTTTGTATTAGAAGTGAATTCAGTTGCATTGAATTTAGATTTTAGAGTTCTATAACCTGATTTATTCCTAGGTCTTTTTCACAAATTCACACATCCATGATCTACACAATCATAATAAATATAACTTAAAGCTAGCATTCAAAGTGTCATCCATAATCTATACTAAATTATTGAGCATGCTTATAATTTATAGAGTTACATTTGTTTACATTTGATATCATTGGCTAAGAATGCATTTGGTACCGATATTAAAAAATACTTTTTACCTTTTTAACACTTAAAATTTTTTACTTTTCAAGTATTAGAAAGATTGAAAACACTTCTAAAAATTACTACCAAACGAATTCTAAGGCTTTATTGATAGAATTATATTACTTCCGCGTTAGGGTTAGCATTTATAAGAGGCATTACAACAAAAAACATAATTTATGGCGCTTGCTTCCTTGGCGCTTTCAAACAAGCATCATTACTTGGGTTTTAGAGGGGTATTTGAGTAAATAAGTGGTCGAAGTTGGTGCTTAAAAGGAAAATGTTAAACCATGGCGCTTTATGCTGAAGGATGATGGCACTTCCTATAGCATGACGTTTTATATAAGTGTCTTCATTTATTAATTTTTACCTTGGCGCTCTATAAAAGTGACATTAAAATAACACCTTTATATATGGCTCAAATATTTCCCATTCTCATCCACGACCTCATAGTGCCAAACATTCTCTCCATTTTCACAAAACCCCGACAAACCCTTGGAGCCCATTTAACTGCAATCGATATCGATCAATGACTCCAGATGAGGCTCTTGACACTAGAGATCTAGTCAGACGATGTGTTTCCAAGCCCTAGTGTGAGATCTTGAGTATTAAAAACTAGAGATCATTTTTTAATCTCCATTTTGTGACTCTCACAACAGAGAATAAGCACTAAAACTCCATTCTTCTCTTACAAATTCCACCAACGGGCGACAAATCAGGTGATTCTCCACTCTTTTAACTCCATATTCATCATTTATTGCAAGTGTTTTGATGTTGGTGGAGTTTCCCCTTGCAAATTGTGCCCTAATTTTACAGGGTGTAGTGGAGAAGAAACATGGTTCACTCTAAGATCTTCAACATGCAATAACTTCATGCATAAAATCAAGGAGGGAGTCTTCCAAGTAAGATCACTATGAATTTCATTTCTTCCTCATTTTCAATATTGTTTTATTTTATTTTCTATAGATTTATGAGTGCTATCTTATTTATTTGGTGTGGACATCAAAAGTTATTTGGTTGCTTTGACTGAATCTAATTGTCTGCATACATGCTCTATTCTGGTCACATTTTGGATTCTTTGATTTCCCCTTGTAAATAGATGAATTTATCTTTAGGTTTAGTATTTGATAATCATATTACTTCTCTCAGTTTGTATTACCTGTTCTTGATTTGTTGATTAGGCATGAAATGTGGCTTTTGTTCATTTTGTTTTACCCATTCGTGCCCTGTTTTGGTCACTTTTTTTTTTTTTTTTTTTGGCTGGTAATGGGGGTTTTTTTTTTTTTTTTTTTTCCCTTTTTAACTTTTTTTTGTTTTTTTTTTTTTTTTTTCTTGTGGCTGGTAATGGAGAGTTCTTGTTGTGTGTTTTCTCCACCCTCAAAGACATCCTCCTTCTCGATTGTGTCTTCTCACCCCTTGTCTTTCCCATTTTCTTTTTCTTTTTTTTATTCTCCCCTCCTTCTGTGCGTGTTGAAAGTCCCTTTTAAAAGAAATTCCTCAACTCTCCAAAACCACCAACCCCCATTTTCCATTGCAATTGGTAGCTGTGTATCTTTGGAGGAGTCCTCCTTTCTTAGAATTCCATATCCCCTCCACCAGAAAGTCTCCCAAATTTCCAAAACTTCCTTTTCACAGTTTAAAATTTATCATTTCCATTATTTTTTCAAAAATTTAGATTTTCTAATCTAAAAACTTAATATTTTATTTTCAAAAAAAAAAAAAACATTCAAGTGTCAACTCCTCCATTTAAAAAATATCCTGATTTTTCGATTTAAAACTTAATATCTCCATTTAAAAAAATGATTTTTCAATAAATAAATAAATAAAATGATTTTTCAATTAAAAATAATAATAATAATAATAATAACAATAAAGCTAAATCTCTTTTTTTTTATTAAAAAAATAAAATATTACGGCATCAATATTTCAATCTTTTATTAAAAAATTGATTTTATTAAAACAATAAAAATCTCCTTTTTTATTAATATATATATATATAATTTTCCAATCTAAAAACTTAATCTTTTATTTTCAAAAAAAACATTCAAGTGTCAACTCCTTTGTTTAAAAAATATCCTGATTTTTCGATTTGAAACTTAATCTCTCCATTTTAAAAAAATGATTTTCCAATAAATAAATAAATAAATAAAATTAAATAATAATAATAATAATAATAATAGTAAAGCTAATTCTCCTTTTTTATTAAAATAAATAAAATATTCGGCATCAATTTTGAAATCTTTTATTAAAAATTTGATTTTATTAAAAAAATAAAAATTTCCCTTTTTATTAATATATATATATATATATATATGATTTTCTTAATATCAAATTTAAGAAAAACCTATTTGACTACCCATTTATGTAAGATAGAGAGAGAACTATAAGTATGTCCATGTTTGCATGCGGATGCCTAAGAGAAAAAACAAGTTAGCAGTTAGCATTTTTTGGGTGATATATGAAGTTTAGTTGGAAACCTAGTTAACTACTTATTTTTGTGTGTGCACGTGGTGCACAAGAGAAAGACCTATTTTGCATGTGCATGTGAGAGAAAAAGAGTAAATTCTAATGTCATATGTTTTGGGGCAAAATATAAGATTTATGATGTCAACTTGTAGGAACCTATTTGACTAACTATTTGTACATGCACATTCATGTATACATCCATGTGTGTGTGTGAGAGAGAGAGAGAGAGAGATAAAGAGAGAGCTATTTGTGTGCGCATGTGCAATGAACGTTTGTGAGAGACAACACAAGTTCTACTGTCATCTTTTTTTGGTCAAGAACTAGAAAACCTATTTGACTGCCTATTTCTAAGCATTTGCTTTTGTGCACGTGTGTACGAGAGAAAGAGAGCATGTTCCACTATCATCTCTTTTGGGTGATATATAAAATTTTTTATGTTAAAAAAAAAATATTCTGGTGTCAACTCCTTCGTTTAAAAAGTATCCTCATTTTTTGATTTAAAACTTAATCGCACTATTTAAAAAAAATGATTTTTCAATAAATAAAATTAAATAATAATAACAATAAAGCTAATTCTCCATTTTTTTATTAAAAAAATAAATATTCTAGGATCAATTTTTCTTTATTGGTAAGTTTCCTCGCAAGAGCATCATATTTACTAAATCAAATAAATGAATAAACATTTTAGAGAATTATAAAATAATAATAATAATAATAAAGAAAAGACAAGATAATAAATAAATAAATAAATAAAAATAACAAATAAATAAAAATAAGAGATTGATAATAATAAAAATAAAAATAAATAAATAAATTGAGGGTCATGCAAGTCATGTAACCATGCAAGTTACGTATAGAATGCCTAAATGGTGACCTAAGTATGCTTAAGGTGGGTCTAGGTGATCCTAAGTGTGCCTAGATGAACCTAAGTGGGCCTAAGTGAGCCTAAATGGGCCAAATGTGCCTAAAATGCCTAGGGGTGTCCAAATGGGCTTAGTGTGCCTAAGTGGGCCTAAGTGAGTCTAGATGGGACAAATGTGCCTAAAAGGGTTTAGGAGTGTCCAAATGGGCTACTAAAACCAACAAATGGGTTATCAGTCATGACTTTTCCTTTGCATGCTTATCCACCTCCTCCTGAACCTTATATTCTATTATAAGTAATGGCATTCATATTACTAGTTTTATAGGTACAATTCATTTGCATGATCATGTCAGCATGGTTTTCTTTTAGTTGCCTTATTATTTGTTTTGTAAGATAATTATTTATTGTGCATTTAAAATTGTCAAATCATATTAATTTGATTATATTTACTGTGAACCCTTTTTGTAGAAGATGTTGGTCTAAGTTGTGAAAAGGTTCTTATGGCTCCATCTTATATGTTATATATTTGAGATAAACATGATAGAATGAGAGTTATGTTGCTATGTTATAATAATTCAATAAATCATTATAATGTTTTAATTTTAATCAAATATGCATGCATGAAACCTTAGAGTTCCCATTCAACTGTCATTGGAAGACAAAAGGTTCTCTTATTACATAATAAAGACATTTAAGTTGTCAAATGGTGAAAATGGTTTATCTAGGCCATTTTCAAGTTGACAACTTTAAATTTGTCTAGCTTGTGATAAAGTTCTTTTCTCTACAAATGATGCTTGAATTGTCCAATTGGACAATATAGGAAAACATAATATCTATGAAGTTAATTGTTTGTTCTTAATTCAATTTTTAGAAAGTTTGGTAGTCTTTCATCTTGTTCTCTGGGTGCATATTTGGACAAGGTTACATATTGTTCCTCGTCCATTTTGTGTACTTGGAGAACTAGAGGAAAATGCTACCGAAATTTCTTTAAAATTAAATTGAGTACATGGCAATTGATACATAGGGATTATGTATTCCTATATGGGATAGGAAACACTACCTAATTAAGGATGTTGGAGATGCTAGAATGAATAAATCACTTGCTTCTACTCATAGAAAGCTTATCCATATTAGTTCACTTTTTTAGTTCATGTTATCATTGTCTCCTTTGGGAGCAAATTCAATGAAACTGATGAAAGCTTTATCATTGAGTATCATCCTTCTACTTACCTTTCTTATTTTGTGCTTCATCGAACAAGCAAACTATTAAGTCTCATTTTAAGTACTCTATCAAATTTTGATGGAGTAAGCCCATTTTTTTCCTATTAATTGAAACATTTGGAAACTTTTGTTCTTTTCCATAGTGATATTTATGTATTAGTTGGTATTATCTCAATTATTACTCTTTCATATGTCTATGTTTGATACTATTCAACAATCAAGATGATGTTAAGAAGATACTTAGATTTAAAAGAAATGATTTTCAACCCATAATTAAAAAGATATTTCCATCCATATGTCTTGCTCATCTTGTGGCATTACATAAATTATGTGTTTTTGTATTTTTCAAACCTTTTAAAATTTCAAACTTGGTGTACTTGAGAATAGAACACAAGATTGAGAGTTACATCTAACTTTTGATTTCTATTCATGCACAAACCAAACATAATGATGGAATTCAGATCCATTTTTATTCTAATTTTTTAATAACCTAATATACTAATTATATTTGTTTTCATATTGCTTATAGTTAGATGACTTACACATTGTTGTTTTTTGGATTGGTAAAAGTTTTTGTGACAATGTTTGAAATTTGAAATTGGTAGATCATATATTTTGAGGCTATTAATAGGATAGTTATTAATAACTTTAGTGGTTGGTGGTATCTAGGAGCTTTGTTTCTCTTTTGTACATCAAATGGATCGTTCTTGGATGTCAAAGGATAGGAGATTAAAGGATTATGTGGATAGGGTAGAAAGCTTTATCACATTCGCATTAAAACATTTCGCATATAAAAACTCCATTAAATGCCCATGCCTTCAATGTGGTAATATGATATTCCATACTTCTCAAAAAATTAGAGAGCATTTATTTTTCTATGGAATTGATCAAAGTTATCATACATGGTGTTGGCATGGAAATGCTGCTCTAAGTGGACCACCAACTAGTAGGGCAGAATGTCATCATAAGGTTCAATTTACTGATGTGGATAGTACAGTAGAAATGGTTCAAGCTACACATGATGATTGTAAGAATGACCTAGAATTTTATGAAACATTGCTTGAAGATGCCCAAAAACCTTTATATCCTGGTTGTAGAAACTTTACAAAGTTGTTTGCATTGGTGATTTGAAGGATGCATCTTCATGTCCAACTTATGGAACTTCACGATGGAAGTTAGATAGAACAAAAACTAAAAAGAGGAAGGGAGTCCCTGCAAAAGTAATGTGGTATTTTCCTCCTATTCCAAGATTTAGAAGATTGTTGATGGCAAATTGCATCATCCATCCAACTCCCCATCATGGAAACTAGTTGATCACAGATGGCCTGATTTTGCTTCGGAGCCTAGAAACCTTAGACTTGCCATTTCAGTAGGTGGTATAAATCCTCACAGTTCAATGAGTAGTAGACACAGTTGTTGGCCTATTATAATGGTCATTTATAACCTTCCTCCTTGGTTATGCATGAAAATGAAGTTTATGATGTTGTCTTTGTTAATATAGGGTCCACGACAACCTGGAAATGACATTGATGCTTATTTAGCACCATTATTAGATGACCTAAAAATGTTATGGGAAGTGGGGGTTGAATCTTATGATGCACATCAACAAGAGCTCTTTAGATTAAAAGTTGTTCTATTGTAGACAATCAATGATTTTCCTGCGATGGAAACTTATCTAGTTGCATAGTTAAAGGATATTTTGCATGCCCCATATGTGGGAAAAATACCTAGTCTCATAGATTGAAGCATGGAAAAAAGAACTCATATGTCATAAACGATTTCTTCCTTGCAATCATCCTTTTAGGAAACAGAAAAAGGCATTTAATGGGGAAAAAGAGTTTCGGTCGCCTCCGCAACCATTAAGTGGATAAGAAATTCTAAGGAAAACTGATGTCATTTGTAATTCATGGGGAAAAATAAGACCACTCGAGGTAAGTTGAATGTCAAAACTAGAAATTGTTGGAAGAAAAAGTCCATATTCTTTTATCTTGAGTATTGGAAATACCTACATGTTCGTCATAACTTGGATGGAATGCACATAGAAAAATGTTTGTGAAACCCTCATCGGTACCTTACTTAACATTCCAAGTAAGACAAAGGATGGACTTAATTCTCGTTTAGACCTTCTGGAGATGGGCTTAAGGCGTGAATTAGGGCTAAGATTTGAATCAAATTGAACTTATCTCCCACCTGCATGTTACACACTATCTAAAGTGGAGAAGAAGCTTTTTTGCCAAACTTTATCACAGTTAAAGGTTCCTAAAGGTTATTGCTCTAACATGAGAAACCTTGTGTCAATGAAAGACTTGAAGCTTTATGGTCTTGAATCCCATGACCATCATGCATTAATGCAACAGTTATTGCTAGTGTCATTACGATCAATTTTGCCAAAGCATGTAAGACATGCTATTTGTACATTGAGTTTTTTTTTTCAATGCTCTTTGTAGCAAAGTGGTTGATGTCCCTGCATTGGATAAGTTACAAAATGATGTAGTGGTGACATTATGCTTGCTTGAGAAGTACTTCCCACCTTCCTTCTTTGATATCATGCTTCATCTTACCGTGCATCTTGTAAGAGAGGTTAGACTTTGTGGACTAGTTTACCTAAGGTAGATGTAACCTTTTGAAAGATTCATGAAAGTTTTGAAAGGGTATGTACGAAATTGTAACTGGCTCAAAGGTTGCATCGTCGAATGCTATATTGTGAAGGAAGCTATTGAATTTTGTATAGAGTACTTATCAAATGTAGATGCAATTAGGATTCCTATTAGTGTAAACATTAACCAAAAAATTGGGGCACCCATACTTGGAGGTCAAGTTGTGATCGTTGATTCTAATTTGTGGTTGCATGCACATCATTATGTTTTAGAGAATACAACTATTGTCCAACCTTATATCGAGTAAGAACTACTAACACTTAATATTTATCTGTTATACTTAAATTAACTATAGGACGATAACTTTGAACTTTTTATAAATAATTGCATAGAGAGCACATCTAATGGTTGAAATTGAAAATTCCTCATCAATCTAAAAGACAAAAGTGGCTCCAGGATGAACACATACGAACATTTACTTATTGGTTTCGAAAAAAGGTATCGAATTGGTGCTAAAATTTGAACTATTCTTTTTACTAATGTTGAACATACATAGTAACTATTATTTATAATTGTAGATTGAAGCTGCAATTGGTAACAATGAACCTATATCTGAAACCCTTAAGTGGATAACTCATGGTCCTAGCCACTATGTCTCAAAATATCATGGATATGTCATTAATGGATGTCGATACCATAGCAAGGAACGTGACGACTTATGAGCTACCCAAAATAGCGGAGTTAGTATTGTAGCTTCAACAATGCAAATTGCAAGTGCCAAGGATCAAAAGTCAATGTTTGGTGAGCTTTGTTTCTACGGGATTATTAATGAGATCTGGGACCTTGATTATACCATGTTTAGGATACCAGTTTTCAAGTGTGATTGGGTTGATAATAAGAATGGCATAAAAGTTGATGATCTTGGCTTTACATTAGTTGACTTTAACAAATTGCTCATAAATCACATCCTTTCATTTTGACATCTCAAGCCAAGCAAGTATTTTATGTGCAAGACCAACTTGATCCAAGATGGTCAATCGTTTTGTCAACTCCTCAAAAAGATTTCTTGGATAAGGATGGAGGTGATGACCTTGTGTACAATTCTATTGAACACCATCCCTTTATAGGGACATGGCCAAAAGTTGAAGCATTTGATGCAATGGATGACTCAAATGCAATATGTATAAGATGTGACTATGAAAGGATTTGAATTGAGGACAAATCCTCTATGTAGCTAAATTGTAAACTTATAATAATGATGTACAAATAAAGGATGTCGAGTGGGTTGCAGATCCCTCAAAACAGGTAATTTTTATTATTTTTGTTTCCAGAGAACATCAAGTTGATTGCCTAAGTTGATGCCATTTTGATGTTATTATTATTATTTTGCTTCTACATTTGACATATCTTGTCATTAAAATTCAATATACTAAGGCAAATATCAAGTATGATTCTTGTAAAATTCTTTTTTGTATAAAATAAAATGTAATCATTCAGTTATATGTAATTTTTAGTTTTGATATGAACAAGTTAACAATTTAGTAAGTTAAATATGCAATTCTAAAAGGCTCTCATAGGAAAATGCAAAAGAAAATGACAATGGATTAGCAAAAATAATAAGAGAAACACATACTAGAATATACAAGTTCATAAAATAAAACAAATTTAAATTGAAATAAATCAAATGAGCAATAAAGAGAGAGAAAAAATAGCTAAACTGAAATGTCAACTTCGTTATGTGATGAACCATTCCAAAAAAAGGTCCATGAAATTTATGATCTAAATACATACAATTCACTAAAAAAAAAAGCATTTGAAACAACAAAAGGTTAAATAACTAAAGCACACAACTAAATGAAGCTAATTAAAGACTGTCTTTGTCTCACTTTTATGGCACAAGTGAATAAGAAACTGAGAATAGATTAGGCCATTTCATTGGTGGCATTTCATTATGCAATGATGAGGGATTGTTTTGTCTAAAATTTTCATTTTACAACTCTTCTCTAACAAAGTTATATCCAATATAATGTTAACTAATTTTTATTAGTTTTTTTTTTTTTTAGTTTTTTTTTTTTTTTTGTTACAAGAATGGATCCAGAGAAAGGAGAAAACCCCACAAAAAGGAAGTATAGAGAAATGACACGAAAGTCCATGATTACCAAGAATAGGAGTAAAGGGATCAAGTTGCAGGTTAATTACAATCTTGATGGCATTTTCATAGGAGAATCAGCAGTTCATCATCTAATAAGCTATTTAGGCATATTAGCATGCACTATGGTGCCAATAAGATATCAAGCTTGGCACATTATACCTAAACAGTTGAAGGATAAGTTATGGGATAGCATTGAGGTAACACATTCTTACCTGCATCACCTTTATGCAAAACATCAATCATTCCTAACCACATTAAGTTACTAACACATATACTATTAATGAGTATGGTGTTTTTTCATTAAATCACAAAAGTAGGAAGAATTGTATGCTAACAATTGGAAAATGTTTTTGATCATTTAAGAACATGCTAATAGTGAAGTACATTCTTCATTTCAAAGACCAACCGAAGCTCCTCAAAAAACCGCTAATTCAATATATTTTTATTGAGGATGAAGATTGGACAATGTTTGTTAAAGATCGATTGTCTAATAGATTTAAGGTATAATTACAACTTTTTACATATCTTGTATTCACATTCATTAATTATACATTTTTAATTTATAGGAATATCGAGAAGTTCAAAAAGAAAGAAGAAAGAAACACATTTATAATCGCCATCTAAGTAGGAAAGGATATGTTAGTCTTGAGGAAGAGATGGTAAGTTTATACTAATTTATAGTTTTTTTTATTTATTTTATACACAATGCATAATAGTGTTATATGCTTATTACATTATACATTGTCTCCTTTTAAAAGATGGTTGCAAGTGGGTCAACTGAAAGTATTGATCAAAGCATATTATGGAAGAAAGCAAGAGGAAAAAAAAATGGCACCTTTGATGAAGTGGCCATACCGGTGATTGAAAAAATAGTAAGTGGATATTTTCAACCTTAATTTCATTTATTTCTAATATCTGATTTATGATAACAAATTTGTAATTGAACTTCATAATTAACCTTTTTTTTTTAAGGATAATCTATTGAAAGAGTCTCAAGAGAATGGTAGGAGTGTCAATGGGAGTAATGATATACTTGTAGAAGCATTAGGTACTCCTGAGTATAGTGATCGATTTAGGGCCAAAGGGAAGCACCACACACCTCGTCAATATTTTAGTAGTGTTGTAGATCGTGCAATCATGGATATTATAGCAGCATCTAAAGAAGAGCAAAGAAACTTTCAGGTAGAAGTGCTAGCAAAACTGTCTCAAGTGGGAGCAGTCACTCCCCAATCTGATGTTAGCAGTTCGAACATGAAACAAAAACAGTTTCTCCTACCAGAAGTAGCAGAGAAGCCAATCTATAGAGGTAAAGATGCAGGCCCACTAGTGCCAATAGAACCAAAGAACAAGGTATTTATCTAGTTAAGCTAATTTGATGATAATGTTTGTTGTAATAGGAGATATAATTTATGTAAATTTTGTTGTTTAAATTTAATTCAATTGTTGGTGGCACATATATGGTCTTCTTTTATGTGGTGCAATATAAGAAAATCAAAAAGTCGTCAAAAAAATATTTTAGCATTTTGGGCATTCACAAAATAAATAATATAATTTTGTTGTCTACATAATTAGATCATATGGGATTTTTATTTCATATATTATGAAAATTTTTAATATTCAATAATTGTTTTGATTTATTATGCATTACTAACCTCTTTTATTTTAAGAATACTTATTCTTTATATAACCACATAATAATTCACATGCCTCCATTCAATCTTTCCAATGTTATCTAAAATTACTTCATATCTCAAATTTTTGCTTGTACCTTATAAATGGCTTTCAATATTCACCAATGTTTATTTGAAGATGTAGACTTGAAAGAATGAAATAAAGAAATATTGGCTCATATCTAATAATATAACTTCATTTTGTAGGTTAGAAAATGTGAGTTGGCCATGGAGACCAAGGAAAATATAGTGGCCAATGGCACAATTATACTTGAATGTGGTCCCAACTATCTAGTAGTTGTTGATGCTCCTTATGATTCAAGTGCACCCCTTCCCATTCCTATTCCTAGACAAACTACTACTGTTGGGGCTACAATTGGATACCAAGTTTTGTGACCTGCTCATTTAGTCATCATTCATACTCTTGTCTCGGTAGGTAAATTTAATTACCAAGCTTTATGATAACCTTAAATTATTTTTTTTTTCATTTTTTTTTGTATATTCAACTAGTTGATTTGATTTGTATCATGGTTCTTAATTTTATAGACATCTAAGAAAGGAAAGAAACAAAAAGAAAATGAAGTTGAAGTCAGATCTAAGGGTGAGAAAGCATAAGATATCAAGAATTTTGAGCCATTGGTTGGCCTCATGCTGAGTACCTCAAGAGTACATCCTATTAACTTCCCAGATGATGTTTTTGGTGAGAGTTTCAAGACCTTCCTAATGAAAGAAGATATGGACATGATTATATCATCAAAAGAAGTGTCATCCAATTGTATCTTATACTACATCTGGTGAGGGATTTTATAATTTTTTTAATTACTCTTCATACTTTTTTTGAGGTAAAAGGTTATTTACTAATGACCTATAATGATTGCTGATAACGTATTATACAAGATTTAATTAGGCACCTGCATAGAAAGTTGATTGATGGAAAGCAGGTTGAATGATATGCTTTTGTCAATCCAACATTGGTTTCAAAAGTTGGAATGGGAGAGGGAAGTAAAGAAAATAGGTCAAGGGTCATTGCGAATTGACTAAGGAATGCAAAACATGCTGAATATATGCTTATTCCATACAATCCAGAGTAACCTTTTATCCCAAATCTCGATATGGTGTATATAAGTTAGTTTGTAATGTATTAATTTGTGGATATTATATTACAAAATTAATTTTTTTTCTTTTTTCTTTAGTTTCCACTAGGTCTTAGTGGCACTAGAGATGAAGAGAATGATCGCATATTACCTTGATCCAATGGATTGTCAACCTTGTGATGATCTTAGGGAGATAGTTAACATGTAAGTGTGTACTTCTCATATTTTAGTACAATGCACATTGTCTATAGAACATCATTTCTTTTTTATAGGACAATTAGAACAACCCACCAAAAAAACAGAAAACATCAAGACTTGGGTGAAAGTGGTTGTAAGTACTTATTCCTTTAGATTAAAATATATTGTTTGACCACTTAATTCACTACACAAAATTAGGAAATGGACGGTGATTAATATGATGATCAGTTAGATACTAAAAAAGTAAGAGCATCCTTCTATGTTTGTTGTAATTGTTGATACTTTTGCCATAGTGTCCAAGACAACCAGGTAGTGTGGAATGTGGGTATTACGTGATGAGATACATGAAAGAAATCATTGCTAATCCAAACCAACTAACATCAAAGGTTTGTACGCAATGCAATTCATATGGTTGGTCATTTTACTATAGCACTTGATTTTCCAATTCAACTTAGTGAAGGTGTATGTTTTTCCATTTCAGTTTAATGGGAGAAAAACATATAGTGAAATGGAGATTAATGAAGTTCACTCAGATTGGGTTATGTTAATGACTCAATTAATCATTACTCATGCTTGAAGGTACCTTGTATGACCTATAGTCTAATATAACTTCATATTATTCTAAAGGTCTAATGAATATTTTGTTAATGTTAATTTTATAATTTATTCTTAGTCATGATTTGTTAATGTATATCTTGGTATAGTTGGCAGTGTTTTCAATATGGATCATGCAATGGTTGCTCTATTTTGATGGATGTGTAATTGGCAAATTGAGAGGTGAAGCCTAGTAGACATGGTAGGTGTCACAACCTTTGTGTATTTCCTGTATACATCCTTATTAGTTGGATTTGTAGAAATCTTAGTGTTGTAATGGTACGAAAATTCATGCATTTTCAAACTCTTTTTTGTAAAGTCTTTAGGCCTCATTACATCTACATGCATTAGGAATATGTCTATCCTAAAAATAAAAATAAAAACCATTTTAGATCCTTAAGATCACTTGCTTTATAACTTTTTTCAATCTAAATTTGTAGAGGCCTCCTCCTAAACTAATGGGCTTAAAGTTTAAAATATCTTATACTTATATTTTCTTTGACATTAAAAAAATAGGAAATTAGATTAAGACTTCTTACAAATAAGCCTATGGAAAAAAAGAAAAGAAAAAAAGGAACAACACCTCCTTTTCCCTAAATAAGCCTCCAAAGCCTCCTTATCTAAAATAGGGTATCAACTTGAATATTAGCTTCTCAATCTAAATACAATTGTAAGGAAAGAAACTAGTCATTTTGATATAATAGTTTTTCCTCCACCAAGGCCCTTTTACTTTTAGTCTGTTGATGACTGTTACAAAAATAAACCCTTTGTCCATATCATATAGATTTTTGCTATCTTTGGTGTTATTTTACTCTTTTAATCAATTAAGTATTGCCAATGTATTATTTTTCATGGATTCATAACATGTCAAGTTAAAAGATCAATTTAATTATAATGTTTTAGCTAAAATTAATTTCTCTTCATTCCTAGTTTCTTTATCTCAATTATTCTACTACCTTTGGCTACCAACCTTCTTTGAAATTAATAAGCTTATTGAATTTAATGTGTTAAAAGTTTTAAGAATCTAATTTGTTGCTAAATTGTTTATTGTATATTCTTCAAGTTTTACTGAAAGACATAGGTCATTCTCTTAAGTACATCACTACTACTCTTGCTTGTTCAGACCTGAACATGTTCAATGACATGAAGAACACCTTGTAATACTTGAAAATTTTCATAAAAGAATATTGAGGTAAGATGCTTAGGTTATTGTTAGCTTTATGAATAAATTCCATGTTTAGAAAATCATTTCATGTAAGTTTCATATTTAGGATGTATACTTAGGATAATAGATATCCTCACATGATTAGATGTTAATGTACCCATGCAAGCTAGCTCTTCTCTTGACATTATACTTCATACCAACTACATTAATTGGTTAAATATATAGAACCAATAAATTGTAAATTTCATGTATAATATATATTAACAATAGGAAGAACATAGATATTTTGACATACAATTTCATAATTTTACATAGATATTTGAACTTATAATTTCAGAATTTTTCAGACTTATAGTTTTTTTCCTTTTAATTCCTTACTTGCTTCCTTTGCAAAACATCCAGTGTCTTGTAGGACCTATAAGAAGAATTAAAAGATGTTAATGGTTGAAGTTTCTTATATAAGATATAAATCATACCAAAATAGTCACTAAGATCAAGACTTTTCTTTTTTTAAGTTTTTAAAGAGTCAGAGACATTGGTTTATACATATAATTGATGACTTGTAAAGGCCAATTGGGTGGAAGGGCTAAAAGACCATTATATAATGGAGATGGTTGATGAACAATGGGTCCTTCATCTAATTGTAATTCATAGTAATGCCTAATTAGGGAAGAAGGCAACCACATGGATATACCATCTTTATTGATTAAGGGAAACCACCTAACCTATTTATTTAATTGGTTTAGTTCTATCCATAATAAGTTGGTCCAAGTAAATGATTATGTGTATACATACTTTAAATTTAATACCTCCTTGGACTTATGGCGAGACCCAATATGTTGATAGCATATTTTGATAACCATAGGTGGAAGTCATCATCCATTCATGGTTACAACATGAATGACAACATGAGTTGGAAAAAATTAATTATTACATTCAACCCAAGTTAGATATACTTATAACATATTTTGATAACCATGGGTGCAAGTCATCATTCACTCATGATTACAATATGAATGATAATATGAGTTGGACAAAATTAATTATTGCATTCAACCCAAGTTAGACAAAATCAAATATTGCATTTGGGAAAACACTAGAAAGTGGTTTATTGTTTGTTTTCTTAAACACATAACAAGAGTTCAAGGAATATTTAGAAATTTGGTGTAACAAAATTATTTGGGTTTGTTTAGTTCTTCCAACATGTTAAAATTTATTGCAATGGAAGAAATATATCTTGGAAATTTAAAAAATTGGTATATACACATTTCATTTATAGAGTTGTTTTTTTCTTTACCATTTGTTAATATTAGTTATATGTAACCTCTCAATTATTTCTGCAAGTTGAGCATCTAGAACATGACTTATAACCATCCTTATGCATTTTGAAGAAAGATGATGTAGAACTAGATGCAGCAAAAGACTATGAACAACTCAAAGTTGAAAAAGAAGTTGTAAAATTTTTGGTTTTTTGAACAATTTCAACTAAATTTAATGCTAAGCAAATTCATAATTAATTATGTCTGTTTATTAGTAAATTTTAATAGTGAAAGAGAAACAACACAATTAGTACTTTTTCTCTTAGGACTTTCTTAAATTAACTTTTTATTACTCATTCATTGTTTGTGAAAAATTATAAACAGGGCATAATTAGGACTTTTATGGGTTATTAAAATTCTAAATGAGATAAGATGACACTTTTTTAAAGCGTCATGCTTTGTTCTCATAGGATATTAAAGGTAGAAGATGACACTTATTATAAGTGTCAACGTCACTTTAACATATACAATGACGCTTTTCATAAGCATCAAGGTTGAGTATTTCCGAACATGATGCTTTTTTTTAGCATCAAGGTTGAAAATTGCTATAAGATGACACTTATCATGAGTGTCGATGTTGCACCTACCTGTACAATGACGCTTTATCGAGTGTCAATATTGAGATGAATGAAATTGCAGACCTACAATGACACTTATAGAGTGCCAAGGTTTAGAATAATGACGTTTTCGATGAGCATCATGGTTAACCGCTAAAGAAAACGGCGCTTGTGAAAAGCATCAACAATTGGAAATTCATAAGATGATAGTCTAAGATATGACGCTTTTGGAAAGTGCCATCTTATATCTATCTTGACGCTTAAAAAGCGTCATCTTTTTACATTTTCCTTGTAGTGAGGTGCATGTGTATCACTATAAAGTTAAATATGTATTATATTTTATATGATTGACTATGCCCTAGCCTTTTGGATATATACCATTTACAAGTGGCCATGTGGTGGCACTTGTATCTAACAATATATATTTTCTATTAGTCAATATCATTATTTGGGTAGAGATTTGATATATGAAAGAAAATAAGAAAGAGATTTATATATATATCATTGATAAGGAAATCAATGAAGTGAGACGTAATCCAATACTAATGGTAGAAAAAATAGAAAAGAGGTTGGTATAGAAATATATTTTATATGATTGATTATGGCCTCCTTATAATGACCTTTCATCATAGAAAAAGTCAGTGGCAGTGCAAATAGTAGGTCAAAGAGAGAAATCTGGTGCGGATATTAGGTATACCGACTAAGGCCTTATCGTATCATTTTCCTATATTTTATAACCTTAATAATGATATCAAAGAAAAGAGATGTGCAGATTGGCTATGTCCACATAAAATAATTTCCTTATATTTTGATGAACTTTAGCTCTATCTCATTCACTATACATGTTTCACATTTATAATGTGGAAGATGTCTTTTCATCGAGTGGGCAATGGTTGAACTTCTTTGTAATCCACATGTGATGCAAAAGGTTCGAATAGAGCTTAGTGAGATAATTAGCCCAGCGCAAAGTATAAAAGAATCAGATATTGATTGACTGCCATATTTTCAAGTGGTTGTAAAAGAGACAATGAGACTCCATCCGCCTGCTCCTCTTCTCTTACCATATAAGGCAAAGAATGACCTAGAAATATGTGGTCTCACCATATGGAAGGACAGTAATGTTTTAGTGAATATTTGGGCTATTACAAGAGATCCAGGATATTGGGAGGATCCATTATCATTCCTTCCTGAAAGATTCTTGGGCTCTAACATAGATTTAGAGGTCAAGATTTTGAATACCTACCATTCGGAGCATGTAGGCGAATCTGCCCAGGCATGGTCTAGGAATGGTTCACTTCGTACTAGCTTCCATTATTCATTCGTTCAGTTGGAAGCTTCCTCAGGGAATCACTCTGGAGAGCCTCAACATGAAAGAGCAGTTTAGAGTTACCCTAAAGAAGGTCGTTCCCCTTTGCGCCATTCCATTTATAGAAGAAAAATGTTCTCCATAATTCTATCTGTTTCTTTTGTGATATATAGCTACTTTTGAACAAAATATCCTATATATTGAAGTTATGGTCTTGTAGCCTTCCATTGGTAAACTAAATGATGAATAATAAGATTTTTTGTTACCTTCTGAAAAGCCCAAGATCATTCATCATTTATTTGGGTCAGGTCGGGTCAACCCACTTGGGCACCCAAACCCAACTCCAACATCTCCCACTTACACAAGATGGGTCAAACTAGCCCGATCACTCATCCAAGTCCATTCTATTCCACTTTTGAAGGTCATTCATACAGGCAAATGGGTCGTGTGACTATGCAAGCATACTTGCAATTTGGGAGCTATAAACTTATGTACCTATTAGGGATACATAGTAGCTCAACCCCAAAAAAATTATGAGTGAACAATAATAATCATGTCTCACTGTACCCCAGACTTACTTAGTTACATTTTAATGTATACACTTAATCCCTCAAAGTTGTATACCATCCAACATTATAGATGCATTCATAATTATATCAATTACAAAAGCAATATAACCAGTCGACCATGAACACATCTTTATCAATGTAACTCAAAAAAGTCTTCCTTCTGAGCTTATGCCTTTTAGATCCAAATTAATTGTTTGCCCAATATGTCCCATAAGGATAAATTATTATGTTTCCATTGGTAACATACCAAAGTAGAAACATTAATTTGTCACCTCAAAACATAGTCAAAAGTACAAAGAGTACAATATGGGTTATTATAATTGTAATAAGCCCTAAGGATCTCACACAGTGAGGATGCAAGGATTAATCACTCACTTTCTTTATCAGTCACATTCAAACACATGTAGTATGAAATACATGCTATGGTGGTTCTCTTCACTTAGAGAGAGTATGTCAAACTACCACCGTAAGGACCTCAACTAAGAGCTTCACACTAATAGCTTCTTTGAGTTTTGCATTTATGGTTCTCCTCAAAACCTTTTATGCTAAAACTCAAGTCCGGTTCAAACAGGTAAATGTTATCGTGGGCAATTTCATTCAATCAAGATGTCATTTACTATAGACCTCATCTTAACACTTAATCAAGGCGACACTCATCATCTCTTGTATATTTTTCACTCATTTATCAACATTAGTGTACTGTATCTCATCCCAACTCATAAACATATTGATTGGGTAGGTTGCTCATGTGAGAGAGCCAACCTCTGCCTATTGACATACTTATATGTGTAAGTACCAATTACATATTCAATTATATGAATAACAAATATCCATATCATTTTATCATGTATAAAGTATCTTATATCCAATCAATAATGATCCACATAGATCATAACCTACGTATACGTAATCCCAATGACTTTACATGTACAAAAAACATGTTTCTTATAATGGATTTTGTGAACGAATCAACAACCATTTCACATATAGGTAAATATTCAGGATCATTTTCTCTTTGTGCAATAATATCTCTTTTAAAATTATTCTTGGTGTCTAGATGTTTAATTATTCCATGATATTTCAGATCATTTACATAAATGGTCTCAAATTGACTATCACTTTAGACTGTCATTGGCTTAAAAACATCCTTGACTATTCCAAGCTTTGCAAAAATCTTTTCAACCATACAACTTCTTATATTACAACTAAACGAACAGTAAATTTAGCTTCGATTGTTAACAAAGCTATACAAGTTTGTTTCTTGCTTTTCCATAATCTAACACCATTATTAAGCAAGAATGTGTATCTAGATTTTGATTTGTGCTCATCTAGATCACCTACCCAAACGGCATGTGAGTAACCCACAAGCACAATCCTTTACCTTGATAACAAAAGGAATAGTCCACAATGCCTATTAGATACCAAAGAATTCTCTTTACTATTTTCCAATGCATCATTCTAGGATTTTCTTAGTAATGACTCACCACTATATATATATATATATATAATCTTGTACACATTGCAGCATACATTAGAGACCCAACAACACTGAAATAGGGAACATTAGTTTTTTCTTTTCTTTTCTTTTAGAGTCTTTGGACCCATTTCTTTACTTAGGTTTTCACCTCTTGCAAATGGAGTGTCAATGGGATTACAATCTTGCATATTAAATCATTCAAGGATATTCTTAATATAGTGTTCTTATAAAAGAGTCACTAGTTTGTGAGAATGATCACTATGGATCTTTACTCCAAGAATGTAAAATGCTTCTCCCATATCTTTCATCTCAAAAAGTAGATGACAACCATCTTTAAATGGTTTATACAAACTCCAAATCATTTCTAGCTATAAGTATATCATCCATGTATAAAGATAATAACATATATTTATCTTTATTTTGCTTAATATAAACACAATGGTCCTCATCAATCATTGTGAAAACATACGAAGTTATTGCATAATGAAATCTTAAGTGCTATTGTTTGGATGATTGTTTAAGGCCATAAATCAATCGATTTAACTTGCATACTTTGTGCTATTGGTCTTGGATAATGAAATCCACTGGTTGTTCTATATAGATTTCTTCATTCAACTCTCCATTAAGGAAAGTTGTCTTAACATCCATTTAGTGTAGCTCTAAATCTATACAAGCTACTATAGCTAGAAAGGCGAGTTTAGGCAAACCTAACTACTGGATAAATGGTTTCCTCATTGTTTACACCCTCTTGTTGGGTATACCCTTTAGCCCCTATTTGAGCTTTATAATTTTCAATGGATCCATCTGCCTTTCATTTTATTTTAAGAATCCATTTGTTCCCAATAGCTTTCGCATCCACTCCAATTCCTCTTCCATTATTTTTCTCCATTCATCCTTAACCAGACAAGTAAGAGTCTTTTGAACCGACTTAAGCTCAACATCATCATATCGAGTGACAATATGAACTTCCCCTTCAATCTCAAATCATCGTCAAGGAATAATTTATCAAGAACTTTTTCTCAACATCGACTCTTTTACTGTACTTGCTACAAGTACTAGTTCACTCCCACTTAAGTAAAGCATCAATTGCTATTCAGATATGGATCTTATGTCGGGATCCATCATTTCATAAAGATGTAAATCCCTATCAATCTCACCCATACATGGGAAATCGTCCTCTAAGAAAGTGACATCTCGTGATTCTAATTCAGTTATTGTTCTATCTTCATGCTCACCTATGAACGCATACCCTTTGGAGTGTTCGTTGTATCTTATAAAGATACATTTCCTTCCTCTATGACCTAATTTTCCATATTTATGAGAAGGATTGTGAACATAAGCTACTAACCCCCATGGTTGCAAATTGCTTAGATCAAACTTTTGATTATTCCATAACTCATATGGAGTAGATGCAACAGTCTTTGAGGGTACTCAATTAAGTACATAAGTAGCAGTCAACAATGCATTTCCCCAATATGAAATGGGAAGATTTGCTTGGGCCACATTGAACTAACCATGTCTATCAATGTTCTATTCTTCCTCTCAGCAACACTATTTTGCTGTGGAGTCCCTAGAATAGTTAGTTGTCTACTAGTACCCTTTTCATCACATAAATCTTTAAATTTTTCTAATAGATATTTTTTACCTCGGTCTGTTCTTAATGTTTTAATCTTTTTATCCAACTAATTCTCATCTAAATTAATGTAGCGTCTAAAGCAATCTAATACTTCTAACTTATGAGAAATCAAATAAACATGACGGTAATGAGTAAAGTCATCTATAAATGTGATGAAATACAGGGCACCATGCCTTGCTCTAACACTCATAGGACCATAGATGTCAGAATGGATCAATTGCAATGGTATTTCAGCTCTAGTTCATTTTTTTAATGGTTTTCTTGTTGTTTTACCAGCTAGGAAATATTCACAAGTTGGCATATCAATTTTAATGAATTGACCTAGTAGATTTTCTCTAACTAGTCCATTCATTCTTTCTTGTCCAATATGCCCAAGTTTAGCATGCCATATGATCATGTTATCACATGTATTTCTAGAAGTAGTCATCAATGAATAATAACTATCATTAGTATTAGACAATAAATTATTATCAATGTCAAGAACCATAAAACCATTCAAAACAAATCCAGAACCATAATTGTTGTTCCCAAATACTCTTAAAGCCGAAAGTTTTGCATGAATTGGATTCAACTACATAAGCTTGTTCATTAGGCCTAGCAACCATAAGTCACTCAGCTTCCAATTCAAGATGGCAAACTACATCATCAAAGGTCTTGGCACTCTAATTATGTGTCATGTTCACCACCATGTGTTCCTAATTCTTTAGTAGAGATCTGATGACCGTCTCAACCTGTTGCTCATCAATGAAGACATGCCCGGATGTCTTAAGCTCTATTATCATTCTTTTCATCTCCCTAAGATATTGTTTCATTGTATGGTTTGGTCGTATCTTGTAATTTCTAAATTTCATTACAAGTTCTCTCAGCTTTGTAGCTAAAATTCCACCATACTTTTTCCTTTAGAGCTTGCCACATTTCATGAGCAATTTGGCAAACTTCATACTTAATTAAGAGATCATCTTGTGTACAATTTAACAATGTAATGCGGGCTAAAGAACTCTTTTTCTTCCAAGCCATATAAGCCTCTTGATCTCTTTTATGTTGAGCAGAGTTTCCTTGTTTAGGTTCTTACATGACATGATTTGGTGTTTCAAGAGTCTCTTGCTTTTCAAGGATATACTAAACTTTGCAATACCAAATCTTGTAATTCTCACCATTCAATTTCTCATCCTTGTTTAATTCTACTATGATGTTCCTAGTTGTGGTCGACATATTCAACTACTTAGAGATATTGCACAATCTTATTAATTGGTACTTTTATGGATATTGATACTTTTACCTACTCTAATCATCTTCTAATGTGTAATAACCTTAAATTGCAATAGAAACAAAAGTTCACTATGTTCCCAATCAGCCCCTATATACAATTTTAATTATTATAAATAAGAAATAATCTATACAAGTATTTCTAATTTTAGGCAAGAAATTACTTAAATTTCTTTTTAGCCTAAAACCTTCCACTCTATAAAAATATATTATACAACTAGCATGTATCAATAACATATACAAAAGAATTGAAGACATGCATGTACATAAAAGACATTCTCATTTATCAAACAATAAATACTCATGTCATATCTTGCATATAAGATATTTACATTACATGTATAAAGCATAAAAAAGTAACATGTAGAAAAAGAACTAATCTCCTCGCTTGAAACTAAAAGGAACAACAATATTAGGATTATTCACAATGTCTTCCATAACTCTAGATGTTGTTTTCAATAACCATAGTCTTTTATGAAAACAAAAAAAATATATATATCTAGCCTAGTTGGTAGAGTACAAGATTCTTATACCTATGGTCAAGGAATCAAGCCTCTTCATGGGCAATCCATTTTCCTTTTTGATTCTTTTCACTGAGTAATGAATACTCATATTTAAGACCTTTTTTCTTTATAGTCTAAAAATTTTGAAATAAGAATGAGGACATCAAAGCTCGAACTTGGGTCTCAAGTGAGCATAAGAAAGGTTCTAACTAACAACACTAATTCAACTTTGGTGTTAATAAGTAGATTAAAACATATTTAACTTTTTGTATTACTATTACTTTTTCAAAAAAAATCCCAAAAGAAATATTCCACTTTATTTGTTTTGGATAAGGGCTTTTCTAGAACCATAACTAGAAATTGTGGCTCTTACCTTTTCCTTTTTTTTTTTTCATTGTCCATTTGAATTTTGTCCAAGACTCCTAATGAGTGCATTTTGCACCTATTTTTATTCCAAGTGTCTCTTATCTTTTTCCTTTTCCTTTTTTTTTTTATCTGGAACAATATCCAAAATCATATTATCCCAAATTTTTTGTTTTTTTGTTTATTATTATTATTATTATTGTAAAATAGAGTCAAACAAAAAAAAAATATTTTTACATTCGAGAATTGTGTTTTTCTATAACCATAACCAAAAAACATTTCTTTCTCTGCTTATTTTTTTTTCAAAGAAAACAAAAACGTTTTTCTTCTTTTGAAACAAAGAAAAAACAAAAACAAAAACAAAAGCCAA
>JAJJMJ010025593.1:31358-71564 GCA_022059055.1 Vitis cinerea | reverse complement strand
TCTTTTGAAACAAAGAAAAAACAAAAACAAAAACAAAAGCCAAAAAACAACCTATTAGGGCTCTGATACTAATAATGAATAATAAGATTTTTGATTACCTTATGAAATGCCCAAGATCCAGATTGGTTGTTTCACTAGCCAAATTTCTCGCCTCAAGTCATGAATGAAACTACGAATACAAGAATCATTCATTTCTCACAGCAAAAGAGCCTTAACCTTCGTTTCACAGAGAAAACTAAGAATAACTTCAAGAAAATACCTTTTGTTTCTTTAAAAAGAATTATATTCTTACTCTTTTTGTTTCCCAGAGAGAGAAGAAAACATATTTCTTCTCTTTGTGGTTTTCAGGGAGAGAGAAGCCAAAATATCTCTCTGGTTTTTTCAAGGAGATAATTATCACCGAGAGAGTTTTCACTCAGAGAGAGTGAGAGATAAATTAAAAAAAAAAACTTTTTTTTTTAATAGTGACAATTCCTGGGTAGTTTTAATACTCCTAGAAACTACTCCCCCATTTTCTCATTTATTTGGGTTTGGCCGGGTCAGCCCACTTGGGCACCCAAACCCAACTCTAACACTAAAGGTTGAATATATTGGTCAAGCTTTTCACTTGTTAGTGATAGAAGCTTAGTAGTTACATATTTTGTGTATAAATTAACTTAAGCGATTCTATTTAATACTAAGTTGTAATTTCATAATTTCACCTAGTTTTTCTAATCCCTTATTTTTAGGTTTAATGTGGTTTCTAAAGTATTTTCCTTAAACTTTTTGAAAGGCTTACCTCACATTTTGCTAGTCACCAAGTTTCTCTATAGTGACTAGCAGTCTTCTCCATAGTCGCTGCCAACTTTCTCCACAATTAGTACCGGCTTCTCCACAACTACTTCTAGATTTCTCTTTTATTGCCTAATGTCACAGACTTAGTCATTTACTAAGCTCGTGCGGCACTTAGACAAGTCAAGACGCTTGATCTTGCTAAGTCAACCTTGCTCCCAATGCTTAGCTTACTAAGCTAAGGCGCTCACGACTCGTAAGTTGTAGAAGGTGTAGTAAGCAACTCTTAAAGAATAGAAGCTCTTATTACTCAAGGAAGCCTTTACAAGTGCTTTGAGGACTCATGTGCTTGGTTAGGAAGTGATTTGGGAGGTGTCTTGGCCAAATGAGGCCCTCACCTATTTATAGGAACCAATGGAACTCTTTGGAACCTTATAGGGTTCCTTACAAATCAAGAAGATTCTAGAATACCTTACACAATTCTATGTACAACCCTATGTACAAGAGATCTCTAGAATTCTCTAGAAAGCCTTGGACTCCTCTCATGCCTTCCACCATAGGGTAGAGATGTGTGGACATCTCTAGGCATCTCTAGAATCTTCCACACTCTTCCCTCCAATGGCTTAGAGTAGATGGCTCCAAGAGTCTCCAGAAGCTTCCTGGGTTTATATAAACCTATGAGGAGGCTCATTTGAAGCATCATGTGACACTCTCCCCCACCTATGTCATTGACGTCCTCGTCGTCGCCTCTTTCTGAAACCTCTCAATATGTTTCCAGAACCTCTCAAGGCATCCACATGTTCCCAACTTACCTGCCTCCTAGGTAGTCATTTCCATCATACTAGATCCTCTATCATAGGAGGAACCCCTTGTCTCCTGGTGACCCATTCAGCCAAGATAATTTTCTCTTTCTTTTCTTGTGAGGCCTCGGATGGATGGAGATCTCTGCATTTTCGATGCTTGGAGTTCTGCTTCCTTTTACCCATCAAGTTCACCTTTCCCTTGGTGACATTGTCGATGTATGTGCGGGCTACCTTAACTCTCTCCCCTTTTGCCTCCTTTACTTGCACCCCTAATAGGAAGGAGGTCTTAGGCGTACTGGGCTTTGGGTTGAATTGGAGGGCACCTAGTAGCTGCATCGAGCCCATATGTGTTTCATCCTCCTGTTCCCTCTCCTTGATCATGGCACTGAGCGCCTTCCTCTTTGGACAATCCCGTGCCCAATGTGGACCGTCACATAGGAAGCATTTGATTTTAGGCGTAAACTCCTTCCTTTCTGCCTTACCCTTTCCTTCTCGGACGTTAAGCATTTTGCTTGATCCCATTACAAGAGCATTGTGGTCCCTTGAAACCTCATCTCCCCCACCCATGACGTGGCTATCCTCCAAAGACTCAACCTTGGAGGAGTCTCCCCTCTTGTAATCCGTTAAAGACTCTACTAGTGTCATAGCAGTGGCTAAGTCTTGAACACCTCGGCATCTTAATTCCTGCTCGACCCACCCTTGTAGGTTATCCATAAAGTTGAATAGCAATTCCTCCTCAGTCATGTTAGGAATCTCAAGCATGAGCGAAGAGAATTCTTTGACATAGTCGAGTATCGAGTCTGTGTGCTTGAGACGCCTCATGTTTTTCCTAGCCAGGTAAGCCGCATCCTCGGGGTAGAATGGCCTCTTGATCTCCCTCTTAAAGTCCTTCCATGTCTCTATGGTGCAAATGCCTTTCTCCATATCAGCAAACCTCCGATGCCACCATAGAGTAGCTATGTCAGTAAGGTAGAGGGTTTCAGTCCTTACCTTAGCCGTCTCATCAGTTAGTGTGATAGCCTCGAAGTATCACTCCATATGCCATAAGAAGTTGTCCAACTCCTTGGCATCCCACTTGCCACTAAACCCTTGTGGCTTCGGCACCTGCACCCTAGATGCCTCTTGGGTGGCCATGACTCGTGCCGACACAGCAGCCTTGTAGATGACCAACTCCTGCCTAACCTCATGGTCTCGGGACTCCATTCAAGTGGCCAAGGCCTCTATTCTTGTCTCCATGCTAGCAAGCATGCTCATGACCTTGTCTTGAAAGGACATGAACTCCTCGTGTGACACCAGTTGAACTTGCGAGCCTAGCACCCCCTCACAAAGGTCTTGGATCTGCTCCCTTAGATCCTTTAAGCCCTTCTCCATGCCTTGCTCAATCAAGTCCACCCCTTCCCAGGTGTCTACCATGGCTAACTCCACCTTGGCTGGCCTTGCCTCCATGTTAACTATGGCATCACAAGATTTATCCTTCTTGCCCCTGCCTCATGCAGTAGGCTCAATCTCCCTCCCACGGCTTTGCTCGCTAGTCTCCTCCACGTTAGAGCCTGACATGTTTCCTTTACTATGCCCACTTCGTAGCCGCGCTCTGATACCACTTGTCACGGACTTAGTCGTTTACTAAGCTCATGCGACACTTAGACAATTCAAGACGCTTGATCTTGCTAAGTCAGTCTTGCTCCCAATGCTTAGCTTGCTAAGCTAAGACGCTCGCGACTCGTAAGTTGTAGAAGGTATAGTAGGCAACTCTTAAAAAATCAAAGCTCTTATTACTCAAGGAAGCCTTTACAAGTGCTTTGAGGACTCACTTCCTTGGTTAGGAAGTGATTTGGGTGGTGCCTTGGCCAAATGAGGCCCTCACCTATTTATAGGCATCAATTGAACTCTCTGGAACCTTGGAGGGTTCCTTATAAATCAAGAAGATTCTAGAATACCCTACACAATTCCATTTACAACCCTATGTACAAGATATCTCTAGAATTCTCTAGAAAGCCTTAGACTTCTCTCATGCCTTCCACCATAGTGTAGAGATGTGTGGACATCTCTAGGCATCTCTAGAACCTTCCACACTCTTCCCTCCAATGGTTTACTGTAGATGGCTCCAGGAGTCTCCAAAAGCTTCCTAGGGTCTATATAAACCTATGAGGAGGCTCATTTGAAGCATCCTGTGACACTAAGCTCCATTTTTGCTCTAAATGAGGGAGGTTAAGGCTGGCCATTAGCGACGTGTACAAGTAGAGAGTGAGAAATGTAGAGTAAAACTGGTAGACATTACAACAAATGTGGAGTTTTGCCATAAATTAATTTATGATTAATGGAAAGTATTTTATGGTAAAAGAATTTTTTTTCACAAAAAAGTTATTTATTATTAGTTCGCTGCTATAAGTCCGTGAGAAATTATCTTTAATCATAAAATTTAGTATTAGAGAAAAATAAATAATTTTTCCACAAAATAAAATTTGTGGCAATATGTCATTTTTCACTACAAAATAAAATTTGTGATAACATATCATTTTTCAACATAAAACAAGTTTTATAATCACATGTCATTTTTTTTTTTAAGAAAAAAAAAATCATCGTAAAAGGTCTTTTTTTTTTGCCATGAAAAAAAAATTCATGGTTAGTGAAACATCATCCTTTTACCTTGAAATATAATTTTTTGTGAAATATGTTTTACTATAAAATATTATTCCTTAAATTGTATGCCAAAAAGCTCAGTTGAATTGGGCCTCTTTGTGTTAGAGATCACTATTTTCTTCCTCACATATAATTCATTATTTGTCAATTCTTTTTATTGGTTGGTCCTTAATATTGATGTGAAACATGAACAACAATAATGATACATGAGCAACCCCTTCAATAATGTGAATGCGTGTCTCCAATCCATAATCCTATGTTTTCAAGATCTTTCTGAATTTACATACCAAATAAATATAAATTGATGTCAACACATAAATGGTGAACAACAATGAATGCTGAAAGATTTTTATTGAATTTAAGATGAATAGAAGTTTAGATATGTAAAAGATTACAAACCGAAATGGAAGAAATCTATCCAAGTTTTTGTTAGGCATATACTCATAAATTAGTATCATCTCATCCAGTTCAATGCAATTGCCCAAAAGTACTTCCTTAAAATTCTAATGTTGCAGCTTGGCTATATATAAGCATGGCTAGCTTCATTTTATAACTCCTCCCATCCTTGTCCAAATCTTTTTTAAAGCCTTTTCACAGCTGCCTCATATCCTCTTTTTGTGACTTTTCTTGTCATGGGAAGTTCAAATGAGTACAATTTCACAAAGTAAAAGAAAATTTGTATATGCCTAGTAGGCCTTTACAAATGGCAGATTATAGAACGATGAGAAGAATTTTCACATTTCTTTTTTGAGAGGCATTATTCTTAAACTATGTTTGGTTATTGGAAAGTTTGAATGAAAATACGAGGAAAAGAAAATAGAGAGGAAAAGTAAAAGAAAAATAAAAAATAAATTTAAAGTTAATAAATTATTTTAATATATTACTTTAAATTTTTTTCACTATTTAACTCTTTGATGTAAAGATTAAATAATTTAAAAATATATAAATTTCTTAATAATTTTAATTATATTTGATTTTCTTTTACATTTTCCATAGTAAAACCAAACATGAGAAAATCATTTTTTCCTTAATACTTTCCGAGAACCAAACATAACTTTAGTGATGCTAATTTCACCTAAAAACCAAAACCTCCCTCTGTAAGTTTATTTTCAATAAAGAAGGTTATCATAACCAATAAAAACTGAACATTGACCTCTCCCCTCTCTAAAGTTTATTTGCCTTACTAAGTTCATGGTTGGAATCTTCTGAGATCTTACTAAAATCAATCAGTAACAAATCTTCCCCTACTTAGTAAAGAACAAACAAATATGAAATTCCATAAGAATGTAAGAATTCTAACAAAGGAATGAACAAATTCATTATTGTAATTAGGATATTGAAATCCTAATATGACTTTAATTATTTTACAACAATGCTACTAAACTCATTTCATACAATAAATCCTAATAAACAAACATTCCTAACAGCAATTTGAGAACAAATAAAACCTATAAGTTCCATTAACCAGTAGTCCAAATAAGGAAATTTAAAGAAGTAGGAAAAAATCCAGTCCATGAACATGGAAAAATAAAAAAAAACAACAAAAATAAAAAGAAAATCTCCACTAATATTTTATTATTCATTGAACCAAAAGAATAATTTTTTATGGTAAGATTCCTTTGCAGGTCTCCAGGATGGTAGAATTTATGCATATATAACATCCTTAAATATTCTAAAAATCTCTAAAATTTCATAAATTCTCTAAAAATGTATCCCTAATTAAATGTCACTACGTTGAAATGTTGTATATCTAATTCACTTTAAATACATGACCAACAAAAATGAATAAAACTAAAAAAAAATTATAAATATGTTATTTATTATTTTAACCACACTTCAATAGTTCCCACATTTTTAACAACATCAAGTAACAAACTTAACCCTAATCAAATACTATTATATAACATCCCTAAAAATTTCAAAAATTTATAAAACGAAGACTATACTTATGAGCTTAGTAGATTCACTTTCTTTTTATGTTGGCAATTGGGATCACTACTTTATGACCATTATTTTAAACCTCTTTGGCTTATCACTTCAATAAACTCATTTTTTGCTTTCTTCTTAGAGATAGGGCATAAGACAACTTTACAAAAAAAGAAAAGAAATATAAATCTAAATCAAGAGAGAGAATGAGAAGTAGACGGTTTCCCATGAAGATGAATCTCACCAATGGATAACATCTAGAGGGGGAGTGAACAGATGTTTTTGCAACAATTAGAGGTGTCTTACAAATGCTTACTATTCCCCTGTTTTTATCCTATTAATTGATCTTCTTTTTTAATCTTATTAACAAACAAGCAAATCGCAAGCAACAATGGATGCACCAATACTCTCCCAAACATGTTATTCAATACAAGTCACATGCAAATGAAATAACACTCCTCAAACATTATATATAAGACATTGCATCAATACAAACACTCATTTTCACATACCCCTTGACATCAATCAAAAAAATGAAATATATCTTGTTCTTACAAAGCTCTAATAGTCAAATTTCAACTTATATTCCAATTAAACAATCAATATAACTCAATGAAAAATATCATAAGCTAATGAAATACAAACCAAAAGATAAGATAGAATAGAGAGACAATGACACTAATTTTTTTAATATGGAAAACCTCTGAAGAGATAAAAAAAACATGGACCTCAAACAATCAAATAATCCAATATGAAGAAAAATTAGCTGAGTACAAGGTTTTACCTAGCCCAAGCCTTTCATCCTCTGCCAAACCACTTGCCTAGAACCTTCAAGTTTTAGCTACCACATTTCTTTTTCCAAAAAAATACTTGGCATCCACTCCAAGTGTTGATCTCAGTCTCTTCGTAAGTCCACACAAGAAGAAACTTGGGTTTTATTACAAATATGTTGAATATGAGAGCAAAGACAAATTACTCAATGAATCAGCCCATTTGGAATAAAAATTTCTTACTCAAAAATTGACTTTCAACTAAACCCAATAGATTTTTTCACAAGGCAAACACTCCCTAATTTGGTAAGAAAAATTTGAAGCTCAAAACACAAGGTTTTTACTCTTATAGTTGTCACTCCTCTATTGGAAAAAGGGCCTAAGTATTAGTGTTTGGAAACCCATCCAATGGTTGAGAATGATTTGGAAAAAAGTTGAAGGAATGCAAATGTGACAGAAGTTTGATAAATTAGAGCAAATTAAAAAGAATTGGGTACAACAAAGACTGTTCCCCTTAAGTTTGATTGATTAGAAATCGATCCAAATGATTTAAACGTTATGTTTTAGACTCCTTAAGCAACCACTCCATTTTTCAATAAAATGATAAGAGTTTAAAACAAGGTTGATCAATGTTTGTCATCATCCAACTGTTGGGAACCACGGATCATTCTGTTCCCATGCCCTAGATTGCGTAGGGTGCATGCAAATCTATCTTAGACCCTCTAAATCTATCGTAATGGATAAACGGGTATTCAAAAATCAATATTGATACGATAGAAAACATGGATTTAGATAATAATGTCACATATCTTTGATCCGGATGTTCTTAGATCGATTCCAACTAGTGTAGATTTCTTTAAAGTCATAAAGTATCTCATAACACCATAATCTTTTGCCCGATGACTCTTCCTTATGTCTAGCCATTGAGATGGTGGAGATCTCAAGGGTGGAGGCTAAGGTTTCCTTTCTAGACTGAAAGGGAGAATGGCAAGACATGGAAACCCTAACCTCTAAAGGGGTATTTATAGGCTTCCTACTATGTTTAAGTGACTTAAGCTTACCATGGGTTTAGTTCACTTAATCTAGCCTAAAAAATGTTGCTAATTAATTAATAAACCATACAAGACCCTAATTGATCAATTAGCCCAGTCCAGAGAGACCACTCACTTATTCCTATGCAATCTTATGTAATTACCAAAATGCCCTTATGCACAAAAGTGAACTAAAAACTCATCTAACCCTCATAAACCGTGTCATCAAGGAATATGAGCTTAGAACAGGGGCCACTAGGACCTATAGGAGTACTAGCTCCCTTATAATTAAATTTTGAAATTGACTCAACATCTCACTCAGAGAGTCAATTGCACTCCAATATCATATCTATATTACAACGAGACACCAACTGGTCAAATCCATAACCTACTATCCACTTCATGCAAACTCCCCATGAATTGGTGTCCATAATCTAACAAAGTAGTGTTATCACCTATTAAGATTACCTCTCATATGCTTGAGTAACAAATCCCACTTATTATTTGATTAAATGAAATAGTCTAGCTCTAAGGAGCCTAAGTCAAATTCCACTAAAGGAATTACTATGACCACTGATTTCATGATCACATGTCCTTTGGATCAACCAAGGAACAGATTGTCTTAATCCCATGAGATATCATGGTGTCTCTATTGAGAATACTTTTTGTTGCCAACCTCCATCAGTAGTGACTCAATTCATAGGGATACATGACCACTTTAGCGTCTCACCCATAAGTTAAAGCCTCCTATTGATTTTGGAACAGTCTCAATATCCTCTCAAGATTGAGAATCCATGCAATATAGTAGCTTAGTGAATCAAGACAATTGATAGCTTTACGTCATGATTCACTATAGGTCCTGTCCAATGTGTATCACATACACTAGTGCACTCACCATAGGAAACCTATCCCAACGGCCAAGACAAGCCATCCTTCCAATTAAGATGTGATGCACAATAGTTTCTACTAAATTACCAAAATCCATGAACCGACTATGGACAACTTATCTACTTACAAGGAACCTATGACTTATATCTTATGTGGAACTCCTAATGCACACAAGTCATGTACAATGTAAGACACAAGTCAAGGTTGAGAATTCATGTAATATGGTAGCTTGGTGAATCAGGATAATTGATAGTCTTGCGTCATGATTCACTATAGGTCCTGTCCAATGTGCATCACATACACTAGTGCACTCACCATAGGAAACCTATCCCGAGGACCAAGATAAGCCATCCTTCCAATTAGGATGCGATGCACTATAGTCTCTACTAGATTTCCCAAATCCATGAACTAACTATGGACAACTTATCTACTTATAAAGAACCCATGACTTGTATCTTCTGTGCAACTTCTAATGCACACAAGTCATGTACAATGTAAGAGACATGGGTGAAATGTTCAAATCAATGTCAATGCACCAAAGGGATAGCAAGAGGATAGTTAAGTTTAACTTTGTTACATCATGTCTTGCTTTTAGTGGCTCAATCCCAACAAACTCCCACTAGCCCTAAAAGCATATTGGGTACTGTAGAAAGAAGTAACTCCATAGTCACATCACCTCTATATACTATCTTACAACAAGGTATCACTTGCTCTATATGTGTTTCCTCTTCTAGTGGTACTTTAGTTCCTTAGACTATGTCACCATCCCACTGCTATCACATAATAGAATCTTAGACGATATAGCTAAGGGAACTACCCATAAGCCAAAAGGCTTCCTTTGTTGCTATAGAAGCAAAAAAAACCATTTAGAGTGTATACATACCTAGAGGTAAACCTATGAGAGTCCTCATTAGACTGAAAGTCTAATTCCCAATATGAAAAAAGTACTAACTCATCACAAAGACTCATAAGCATATAATCTCTCGTTCTCCAAAGATACTTGAGTATCTGCTTGACATCTGCCTAAAACTCTAATAACAAGATAGACTAATATCCACTCATTATTCTTACAATAAAGCAAATATCTGGTCTAGCACATAACATCACATACTTAAGACTATCCATTATAGAATCATAGGATACCGACTTAATGCCATCTCTCTCCACGGATGTCCAAGGACATTGATCTTGAGAAAGACAACCCCAAACCCAAAGGGTAACAAACCCTTCTTGGAGTTTTGCATCATGTACTTGACCAAATGCTAATCAATGTAGGTGACATAGCGCAATTTTCCTATTCTTGTGGTCCTAAAGGACCTTAACCCCAATAATATATTACTTCTTCCTCTAGATTTTTGTCTAGAACTAAGTAAACTACCAGATCTTGACTGAAGACAATATCCTTACATCATATCCAATGAGTATATTGTCATCTACCTATAAGATCTTAAAGCATTGATGATTTGTAAAGATGTTTTATTGGTAATGATAGACCTTTGTTATACACCATGTATCTACTCTGTTATCACTTTAGATCATCATTATATAGGTGTGTTATCTTTCCTTTGGGACATTGAGATTTGTGTGATTGTTGGATGCATAAGTAAATAATCATTGTCGTTCATTCCTCTTGAGATTTACACATCAGGTGCCATACTGGGGTATATTCCCTCCTCATTAAAGAGGTCTATTTAGGGGCAATGGTGCATAGGTAGATAGTTTGTATTGATTGCTTACTTCATATGAGCATCATATATTATACTAAGGCATATTCCCAACTTTGATGAGATGGATAGTTTTTTGCCTTGTGTTTATGATTCCCTGTTCTACATAGGGGGATTGGCTTCTCCATGATCAATCATTATTTTCATAGCTAGTTAACCTTCTGATTTTAAGTATATTCTTCAGTTTTCTCATGATTTGTGATATCACAATCAACTTCATTTTACTTTGTCTAAGACTGAGACAAGTCATATTAGATTTCACCCAAAAAGCATCGATGGACTCCCTAGTCGAGTGTTTATGAGATGATTTGTTTTCTTCATTGTCATTCTTCAATCGAACTATGATAGACATTTGTTGAGCTTTATGTTTGAGATCAGTTGACAAAGAATTTGTTTAAGATATAGAACGATTTATGTTCATACCTTGTTAATAACTTTATCATAAAGCGCAGTTTCCTTCTCACTACGATATATGTAGCTGCTTGTTTCATTTGGGACTCTAGTAGTTTGACACACCTTTGATATTGGGGCATATCCCTTCTTTGAGATTATCATGTTTTGGTCAAACTTTGTCATTACTTAGTTTAGGTTGTAACCTTTGATATTAAGGCATACCCCCTTCTTTGTTTTCAAATTGACAAACATAAAAGTTGCAACTCTCATTAATCTTCATTCTCATGTTCAAACTCTGTCACACTAGGGCATATCCTCTATGTTGAGATTATCGAATTTTTTTATTACCGTCACCTTTCCCCTCATAGGTGTTTAAAGCCACTTTTTTAATTAGACGTTCAGAGCCACCTTCTCTGTTAGGCATTCAAAGCCAATTTTTTTCAGTTAGGCGTTCAAAGCCACCACTTTCATAGGCATTCAGAGCCACCATTTTCTCCCATTGGCATTTAAAGCCATTTTCCCCCATAGGCATTCAGAGTCACCGCTTTCATAGCAGTTTAGAGCCACCACTTTTCTTCATAGGCTTTCAGAACCACAGACGTTCAGAGCCACTACTTTTAGTTTAGCCATTCAGAGCTATTTTTTTCAGTTAAGCATTTAGAGCCACTTTTTTCAATTTAAGCGTTCAGAGCCATTCTCTCTATTAGGCGTTCAAAGTCATTTTTTCAATTAAGTATTCACAACCACTTTTTATAGTTAAGCGTTCAGAGCCATTTTTTTAGTTTAGGCATTTAGAGCCACCCTTCATTAGTTTAGGTGTTCAGAGCCACCACTTTCATAGGCATTCAGAGCCAACCCCATCGGATAAGTGTGTAGTTTCACTCTTCCCTTCATAAGTGCTCAGAGCCACAGGCATTCAAAGCCACCTTCTCAAGTAGGCATTCAGAGTCATCCCTCCATAGGCGTTCAGAGCCACCCACTTTCAGATAGGCGTTTAGACTCATCCTCTTATTGGAGTTTAGAGCCATCCTCTCATTAGTGTTCAAAGCACCAATTTCCTTCATAGGCATTCAGATTCATAAGAATTCAAAGCCATTCCCCCCGTTAGCATTGAGAGCCACCACTTTCCCTTATAGACATTCAAAGCCATTTCCCATAAGCATTCAAAGGCACTACTTTCAATAGGCATTCAGAGCCACCTTCTTAGATAGGTGTTTAAAGCCATCCCCCCATAAGCATTCAGAGCCACCATAGCCATCTCTCTTTTAGATAGGCTTTCAAAGCCACTCTTTCTCATTCTTAGCATTCGAATCCATAGTTTTCTAGTGTTCAGAGATGATATTTTCCACTATTTGTTCTTATCATTTCATCGTATTCGTCATGTCTGTCAATTGATTGCTTGGATTTCTTGTAAACCTCTTATTTAAGGTATTTCTTCTCATGTATTTGGTCTATCTTGGGGCTTATTGCACCATGTGCTAAGACAAAATTTATAGTCCTTCTTAGTTCTTCGGTATAGTTCGTTTCGTTCCAGTCATTACTCATATTTTCACTTGTATTCCTTACACTCATGATCCTTACCAAAAAGGGACATATTTGCAAACCCTCCACTTTGTCCTCTTAGCACATGCAATGTTAGGTGCTACCCTGTGTTTCTCTTTTGCCCTATGATCATCCCTTGGTAACTTATTGACACTCATAGAAATTCTTTTTCCGAGCCATCTTTAGGGACCCTTTTGTTAAGGGGCTCATCAAGACCCTCACTATGACCTTGGCTACTCTTCACGCTTAGTTTAAGTCACTTAGACGCGCCCTAGCTCATGCAGGCACACCTATGCATCTTTTATACAAGCTCACTTTGCTACACTTCAGCTCATTCCAACTCACTTAGTTTCACTTTAACTTAGACCACTTGATTGCATTGTAGGTGCACTTTAAATTAGTTAGTTTGGATACATATTAATTTTAACTTGAATTTTGGTAAGGTAATTTTTTTAAAGTGTTTTAACATAAAATCTTTAGTGGTATGTATGTATATAGAGTTTTGGTAAATTAATTTTTTAAATGTTTTCAATATTAAATATTTTTATGCCATGTATATAAATAGAGTTTTGGTGAAATAAGAATATTGCTTTTTTTAATGTAAAATTCAGTGGAAAGCTAATGGTGGTCAGGTGTGTAAATGGAATTTATTGGTTTTTTTAAAGTAAAAAAAAATCATAAGTAAAAGTCAATAAGGATTCATAGTAAAAAAAAAATTATAAGTAAAAGTCAATAAGGATTCATAGTGGTCGTATGTGGAAAATTATGCATTATGAGAATATGTGGTGTTTGAATTAAAGAGAAAAAAAATGGAATTCAATGAAAGTGAGTGGTAGCCATGAGGATTTGGTGTCACGGATATATATATATACTGAGATAAGGATTGAAGAGTCGGTGTTGTTAATAATTTTTTTTGGGAGAGTATATGAAAGCTGCCACCTTGGGAAGAAGATATGAAAATTTTTGAAGAGATTAAAAAGTTTTGGTGGAAAATGAACTGCATGGGGAAGGAGTAGGCTGTGATTTCCAAAGAGACAGAGAGAAGCCTTCAAGATGAAGGATTCTGAAGAGGTTCTAATTTTAAAGAAGAGCATAGAGAGAGAGAGGATTCAAGAGGTTTTGTGAGGAAAAATGTTGAGATTGGGAGAAGTGAATGAGGAGTAGTAGAAGGGATTTTTCTTAGAAGGCATAGAAATAGAAAATGAATGACCAGATTTCTGGATAAAGACACCAACATGCACCATTGAAAAGAAAAAAAAAAGACTCACCAAGGCTAGGAAGGTGGGTTACAAATTTCAGAAAAATTATCAAATTTCTTCAAGAACACACACACGGGCGATAGAGAAAAGGTAATTAAGTCATTAGAGAAGGGCATGCGGGCTACGATTTAATATTCATTAGGGGACTTGAGAGGTGCCACTCGGATGGGGGGATCACATTATTGGAGTTCAAGGAGACTTGCGGATGCTAAAGAATTTGTGATGGGAGAGGACATCTTTTAATGAGCGTTTTTGGAGATGAAGAGAATTATGACTTTAAGGAAAAGAGGCTTCCAAATAATGAAGGACACAACTTAAGGAGTTTGGAGATTAAGATGATTCTTTGGATGATGGCATAGGAGGAAGAAATGGGGGATCTTAAGGTTTTGACTTACAGTTACATGGGGGGATTTGAGAAGAGCACCAAATTATTGTTAGAAACTTCCACCCTAGATCGTGTATGGTGCATGCAAATCTATCCTAAGCCCTCTAAATATATCGCAGTGGACAAATAAGTATTCAAAAACTAATATTGATAACATAGAAAACATAGATTTAGAGAATAATGTCACATACCTTTTATCTAGATGTTCCTAGATCGATTACAATTGATGTAGATTTCTCCAAAGTCGTAAAGTATCTCATAACACCATGATCTTCGCCCAATGACTCTTTCTTCTATCTAGACATTGAGATGGTGGAGATCTCAAGGGTGGAGACTAAGGTTTTCTCTCTAGACTAAAGGGAATAATGGTAAGACATGGAAACCCTAACCCCTAAAGGGGTATTTATAGGCTTCTTACTGGGCTTAAGTGACTTAAGCCCACCATGGGCTTGGGTCACTTAATCTAGCCTAAAAAAGGTTGCTAATTGATTAATTAACCATACAAGGCCCTAATTAATCAATTAGCCCAATCCAGAGATACCACTTACTTATCGTTATGCAACCTTATGTAATTACCAAAACACCCTTATGCATAAAAGTTAACTAAAAACTCATCCAACTCTCATAAACCGTGTCATCAAGGAATATGAGCTCAAAGCAGGGACCATTGGGACCCATAGGAGTATTAGCTCCCTTAGAATCAAATTTTGAAATTGACTTAACATCCCACTACAAAGAGTCAATTGCACTCTAATACTCTATGTATATTACAACGAGACACCAAGTGCTCGGGTCCATGACCTACTATTAACTGCATGTAGACTCCCCATGAACTGGTTTCTGTAATGTAACAAGGCAGTGATATCACCTATCAAGATTACCTCTCACATCCTTGCTTTATGGATTCCATTTATTATGTGATCAAATGACATACTCTAACTACAAGGAACATATGTCAAATTCCACTAAAGGAATTACTATAACCACAGATTTGATGATCACATGTTCTTTAGATCACGCAATGGAACACACTGTCTCAATCCTAGGAGATATCATAATGCCTCTATTGAGAATACCTATTGCCACCAGCCTTCATCAATAGTGATCCAATCCATAGAGATATATGACTACTTTAAGGTCTCACCCATAAGTCAAAGCCTCCTATTGATTTTGGCACAAGCTCAATATCCTCTCAAAGTTAAGAGTCCATATAGTATAGTAGTTTAGTGAATCGGGACAATTGATAGCCTTACATCATGATTTATTGTAAGTCTTATCTAGTGTACATCACATACACTAGTGCACTCACCATGGGAAACCCATCTCGATGACCAAGACAAGTCATCCCTCCAATTATGAGGTGATACACTACAATCACTATTGGATGCCTAAATCCTTGAACTGACTGTGGATAACTTATCTACTTATAAGGAACCCAAGAATTAAACCTTTTGTACAACTCCTAATGCACACAAGTCATGTACAATGTAAGAGATATGAGTTGAATGCTCAAATAAATGTGAATACACCAAAGGGATAACAAGGGGACAGTTAAGTTTAATTTTGTTACACTTTTAGGGGCTCAATCCCAACACCAACACCTCAAATTCACTTACCAAATCCTTTATCCATCTTCAAACATGAATAATTTAGAAAAATGAAGGTGTCCAAGCATTTGAAGAGTATGTGCTAAGAGTGATAAAGAGAATTTTGGCTCGGACTTGCCAATACACAAATACACTTACAATTTCCCTCTTTAGCAATTATGAGACAAAACCCTTTACAACATAGATGAGTACAAGTATACCCCACCCCACTCTCATACAGGGTACACACTGACTCATCCTCACAATCTAGATATTACACATGTTATCAAAGATTGACAAATAAAAAAATAAAAAAAATTGGTTAGTACCACTTGCACAAGATGAGAAAAATATTCACATATGACATAATATGTGAACATAACATATATCTCCAATGAGTCCAAACAACCTATATCAAAGTAAACAATAATCTATCAATATCATCCTATAAAAATCTCTCCCCCTTTTTATCCCAGAAAAAGACAAAGGGAAGAAGGAAATTTGTTCAAAAACCTAAAAATAGGATCCTCAATAAGCACATGAATGAACCAATGAAAATGAGAGAATATTCATATAGACCAATGATGTTCTAATAAAAATGGAATATCATGTAAAATATACCAAGAAAAAATAAATCAATATGAGCATCCTCCCCCTCAACCCTTCCATAGGATTAGACAAAAAAACTCAAATAGGAGTTATATGAAAACAACTTTTTAGAAATATGAAAAACCCAAGATTAAGCACCAAGTTCCAAACAAAAATACACATTCAAGCTCTAAAAAAAAAATATTGCAAATATTGAGAAACCGACACCAACACTACAAATGAGCACCAAGAACACCCAAACCAAGACAAAGCTATAAATAGATACAATGACTTAGGTGAACCAAGATATGGTAAATCAAACTTTAACACCAAACACAAGCATTATCCACCTAAGCAAGGGTATCTCAAAATATTGGATTGTAACCCACACCCTCTAACAAGAAGCTTCCTAGGACTCAACTTAGGAACCATAATAATAAGCTAAAAACAAGGGTGGAAATGAGAATGAGAGATAAAAACTTAAACACTAACTCAAGAGCAACAATCCCAATATCATACCCTTTGAAACCTTGAGCAATCAAACTAAAAAAATCAAGAAACCATTTAACCAAATGAGAGAAATAGAAATCAAACCTTGTAAAATGAAAGAGGGTTCACAAAACCCAAAGTCGTAATGAAGTGTAACCACCCCTTGAGTTTAGGGCTTTATTGGATAAGAGATTTGAATGAGATTATCCAAATATAGAGAAAACAAGAAGCCAAAACTCCCCATAGATGATGAATGGAGGAAGGTTTGAGTTGTTGGAGAAGACGATTGATAGAGGCTTGGTTGGCCATGGAGAAGATGAAGAAAAGTGGAGTGAAAAATTAAGGTTAAAAGATATTAGGGTTCCCTAAAACGAATTGGGAATTTAAGACCTCCCCCTTTATTTTCTTTTTAATAAAATTTCCTTCATTTTCTATCTTTTTTTTTTTTTTTTAATTTAGAACTTAAGACGATAAGTTTGATTGATTGCATTTGGATCACATAATAATACTCTTAACCAAGCCAATAAAAAACGTAGTTGATCGAAAATGGATCAATCCAACTTCAATCACACAATATAACTCTCAACCAAGGTTAGAAAAAACACAGTTGATCGATAATGGATTGATCCAACTTTGATCACACAATACTATTCTTGCCCAAGGTTAGAAAATACAATCGATTGAAATTTGATTAATCATATTTCGATCACATTGCATAACACTCATTTATTCTTGAGAAAACAACTTATCAAAACAACCAATGATCGAGCTATGCCAAAAATTCATTTAAAAAAATGAGCAAAAAAGTTGTACAACCTCAAGAAAAATGAAAAAGAACATTGAAAACAAATTCATTAAAGCTCAAAATGAAAATTATTTAGCATTTGGTCACTAATATGCATAATAACTAAAAAATGCCACCAAGAGACTTTTGAATTGAATGACAAAACATGAATTATACATAAAACTTGTCATTTTGACATATAAGGAGAAAAAAAAATGAGATTATTAACATCCTATTAAGCGTTTTTTTATCTCAAAAAGCACACTCAAAAAGCTATAATTAACTAATAATGATAAATAATCTCCACTTACAAGGCTATAGGTATGCATAAACCAAAAATCATTTTCAAGATCACATTCATCCCTAAAGAAACTCAAATTTATTTTCCCTGAAGTCAATTTACATCTCCCTCAATCGAATTTATGTTTAAAATAGTCAAAATACATCCCTTAACACAAATACAAATTTCACATACCGTTTTCATTTCCTTCCTTTTTTTTTTATTACATATTGGCAACACAATTAGGATAGAATTTTGACTTTGAGATCACTAAAACATCTATTACAAACATAAAGGGATGTCTCACTTTTGCAATTGAGGTTTTTTACACTTGAAACATTGCTAAGGTACCATAACTATTCCCAAAAAAAAAAAAAAAATTCTTTGTGTTTTTTTCTTTTTAGAGAGAGAGTGTAAACAATCAAGAGACACAAATACAAACTCTTAAGAAGATTCATGTGACTTTACTCAATCTTTAAGGCACATTGAATAGATATGGACTCACAATTGAAATTTAAGAATCATTTATCAATTTTTATGAAATTATAAAGCACTTCACAAACTATTAGTCACTTAATAGGTATGAAATAAGTATCTTGCAATTTATTAAAGGAAATCTAAATAATAAACACCTTATAAGCCAGCTCATTCACTAACACAAGAAGGATTTTCATATCTTAGAGAACTTTTGGGTCATTATGACACAAAATAACCATTTGCAAAAGGGGAAATAAAGACAAGTCCTCATAAAAACATCAATCATGATAAAAACAAAGAAGAGAAGGATATGAGGAAATACCCAATAGACAAAAACAAAGAAATGAGAATCGAGAAGAAGCAAAACAACACATATACACTTCAAACTTGAAGGAATCTCTAAAATAAGAGGATATGTATGAAGGATGTCCTAGAAAGGTTTTAAGGACAATCAACTCAAAAAACAGAAATGTATAGAGCTCCTAAGTGACTCAAACCTAGAAACATCCAAAGGCTTAGTGAGGATATCAACTATTTGACACTTGGTATGAACATATTTGAAGGAAACAAGTTTGTCTTCCACAAGTCATTAGTAATGCAATGTCTAATGCCAATGAGTTTGGCTCTAAAATGATAAAGATAATTCTTTGATCTTTCAATGATAGTGGCATCATCCATTTTCCTCTCCTTATCACTCCTAATCTTTAGAATGACACTCCCATTTTTATTTTAAACCAATATATGGTGCCACAAGTGATCAACAAGATCAGTTTTAAAACTCTCAAACACTAGAGAAGAGGACAAAGGAGCTTTCTGACTAAAAACTAATCATCACACAATAACCATTCAAGTTAAACATCTTGTACACATTTTGTGAAAATTGGACATTGAGCTTATTCTCACATAATTGGCTTATGTTTATTAAGTTAGCTTTTAAACCTTTCACACATAAGACCTCTTCAACATTAGGAATACCCAAGGCATATATAGAGCCTTCATATTTCACTCTACCCATATTACCATCCTCAAAGGTAACATTTCCTCCATCAAAATTAGTGAATGTAGTAAAAAAAGATTTATTTGTAGTCATATGACGTGAACATCCACTATCAAAATACCATGGGTGTGACTTACTAACACTTATGTTCATTATTTTTCACACAAACTTGTTTGACATTTAAGGCCTTCTCATCTTTTCATTTGAAGTACTCCTTTTCAACTCACCATTATAAGCTATATTTGAAGACTTCTTAGACACTCTCTTGTTTACATTCAACAACCTATCCTTCAATGCATGACATTCATTCATTAGGTTGATCAATTTCTTTTGAACATTATCAAACAATCTTGCATAAAAGCGTGTCCCGTTTTTCCACAATTAGTGTAATGAAACTTGATATAAGAATGTGTTTTCTTAAGATGTTTTGCTCCACAATGCTTAATAAAAATTGTTTTACCACAACTTGGAGTAAAAATTTCATCAACATATCCTAAGCCCCTTTTATCAAATGATTTATGCTCTGAATTAATTAAATCATTAAGTCTCTTAGACCTAGGATGTGACTCTTCCTTCATAAGACTTAATTCATTCCTAAACATTTGATTTTCACACTTTTTCTTTATTTTGGAATGTTCATTTTCAAGAAATGCAATTTTATCAAGCAAACACTTCTTTTCTCCCTTTAAGACATCAATCTCATTGATCAAGCTCTTTTTGGAACCATTCCACTTCACTTGTTCCTTTTTAAGGGTTAAACACTCCTTGTATAATATTTCATAAGTTGTGTCAAAACTCATGTCATCATCATTAGAGTCACTTGACTCACTTAGCACACTTGAAACTTACTTTAAGGGAGTTCTTCATTGACACTTGCCACAAAGGCGATGAAGTTAGTGCATTCATCACATTCATTTGATTCATTTTCACTTGTTTGATTAGACTCGAAATCACTCCAAGTGACTTGTATGACCTTTTTATTATTTTTCTTTGAGGGGCATTCAAATGCAAAGTGGTCTTTTCCCCCACATTTAAAACATTCAATTTTCAACTTCTTTTTCACACATTTCTCCTTTTTTTCTCTCTCTCTTTTCCAATTGAGTTCTTCCAATTTTTATCATCTTTTGATTTCTTCTTGGATTTTCTAAATTTCATGGACTTCTTAAATTTTTTAGCTAACTTTGTAAATTCTCCCTCCAACATTTTCTCATCATCTTCACTTTCAAAACTTAGGGACTCTTCTTTAATAACATTCAAAGCAACTTCCCTAGCTTTCTTAGGTGATCCAAGTGTCATCTCAAATGTTTGGAGAGAACCTACAAGTTCATCTATCTTTAATGAATCCACATCCTTGGACTCTTCAATGGTAGTGGCTTTTGCTCTAAGTATCTCATGAAGAGATCTTAAAATCTTTCTAACCACTTTAGAGTTAAGGATGGTTTCACCTAGATTAAAGTTTGAATTTGCAATATCCATTAATTTTGCATCAAACTCTCTAAAATTCTCATGATCTTCCATCTTAATTATCTCAAACCTAGAAGTCAAAATTAGAAGTTCAGACACTTTAATAGCATTAGTTCCTTCATGAGTCATTTAGAGGATGTCCCAAGCTATTAGGATAGAGTTCTTAAAAGCATGACATGATGTAATAAATTTAAAATTTGTTATTTATTTAATGATGTTCCAATTTCACTCTTGTCTATCCTTCTTCCATATATTATACTTTATGAGCACTCTTGTCTGCATCTTATACATTGTATGTTACTTAGGTGCATTAGGAGTTGCATGAAAGATCTAGGTCATGAGTTCTTTGCAATTAGATAACTTGTTCACAATCAGTTCATGGGTATAAGCAATCTATTAGAGGTTGTGAAACCAAGGTTTGGTTAATCTTGATTTTGATGATAACAAAACAAGGTTTAGAACTAATGATCATATTTCAAGTGTGATTAGGCAAGACGATTTCCAAAGTGGCAATCACAAAGACAAATCAAGCCAAAGAGAAATCATAAAGAAGAAGACCACCTCAAAGAGAAGAGTTTTTCAAGACCAAAGCTTCATAAGATCTCTTTGTAAGGTTGTTGGTGCACTAGGACTTTCATGCATTTCATTCTTTATTTATGCACCAAAATCATCCAAGAGTAATATTATTTTAAATATCGTAAGAATTGGATGATTTCATGTTTTCAACTAAAACCTTGTGTTAAATGATTTTCAAACTTGTGTTAAAAGGTTTTAAGTTGAAAAAGGTTGGGTGTTGAGCCAAAAAATGGCTCAATCGGTTCAACCGGTCGACCAGTTATGCTCGTCCGGTAAAGTTTCTCTCTCTCCCAATGGCCTTCTCTTCCCGGTCAAGGTTGAACCTTAACCGGTTGAGGTCCGGTCGAGGCCCGGTTGAGGCCCAACAGTCACTTGCCAAGCATTAAATGCTAACGGCTAGTCAACCGGTCGACCCCTAGCTCGACCGGTCGAACCCTCAACGGCTAGTTTGACTTTTTTCTTCTATAAAAAGGCTCCAAACTTCATTTTTTCAAGAGCTTAACCTTCATAAATCTTTCTTGATTATATTTGAGCCTTGGAAGAGTATTTTTTAGTGCACCATTATTTCAAAACTTGCATATCTTTAGTGCACCATTCAATCCTAGTTTGTCTTGTATCATTTGAGCTTAAAGTTCTTGTGCTAGGATTTTTGAGAGATCAATCATTTGTAAATCTTTGAGAGGAAGTTTCTCAAGTGTGAGGTATTACTTGAGGGGTTGTTCAAGAGAGTGATATCTCTTGAGAAGTGTAAAGGGTGCTTGGAGCCAAAAGTCCAAGAGGGTGAATTGGAACCATAATCCAATTGTATTGCTTGAAGGCTTGGTTTGGAAGCCTTGGATTAGTGGAACCTCAAGCTCGGGATTGAAGCTAGAGGAGAGTGGATGTAGGCCGGGTTGCTTCGAACCACTATAAACTCTTGTGTTTGCATTATCTCTTCCCTACTCTTTAATTTATATGCAATTGTCTATATATCGATTATTATATACTTGCATATAATTGTCTTTTGCATTCACTTGTTTAAATTTGCAAAAAGAGACCATCACCCTATTCAACCCCCCCCCCCCCCCCCCCCCCCAGGGGGGTTACCATAAGATGGATTAGCCTCAAATTTCTAACAGAGGTTATAGTGCACCACCTCCTAATTGGAAGGATGGCTGGTCTTAACTATCGAGATAGGTTTCCCATGGTGTATGAACTAGTGTGTATAGTTACACATTAGATTAGGCCTATAATGAGTCATGACTTAAGGCTATCAAGTAGTCATCACTTCACCAAGCTACTTCATTATGTTGTCTCTTAACCTTGAGAGAATATTAAGTTTGTGCTAAAGTTAGTAGTGACTTTGACCTATGGATGAGATCGTAAGTTGGTCATATATTCCCTATGGATTGGGTCACTATTGATGAAAGTCGATAATAATAGGTACTCTTAATAGAGGCAGCATGATATTTTATGAGGCTGAGATAGTGTCTCCCATAAGGTGATCGTAAGGAGGTGTGTTCATGGAAACTATAACTATAATAGTTCTTTAAGTGGAACTTGACATAAGCTCTTTAATAGTTAAGACATGTTAGTTAAACACACAATAAGAGGATTTGTAACTCTAGGATAGTAGAGATAGTCTTGAAAGGCTGATAATTTTCACCTTATTAAACTATGGACACTAGTTCATAGGGAGACTGAACACAATGGATACCAAGTCACGAACTCAAGCACATAGTGTCTCATTGTTATTTACATGGGATACTTGGTTCAATTGAATCTTTGTAGTAGGATTCTAAGGATGCCAGTACTCCTATAGGTCTTAGTAGTCCTTGCTTTGAGTTCATATACATTGTAGGCATGGTTTATGAGGGTCAAGCTGGCTTTAGGTTCACTTTTGTATATAAAGGGGTTTTGGTAATTACGTAAGGTTGCACAGGGGCAAGTGAATCTGGACTTTAAATTGGGTTAATTGATTAATTAGTAAGCCTTGTTGAATTAATTAATCAATTAGGACCCAGTTTGGGCCAAATTAAGTGACTTAAGCCCATGTGGGCTCAAGTCGCTTAAGCCCAGTTAGAAGTTATACCATAGGGGTTAGGGTTTCCATCACTTCTGTCTACCACCATCCAGAGAAAAAGAGAGTTATAACATCCACCCTTTTGTTCTCCTCACTAGAAGTGTGTCAAAAACAAGGTTTAGTCACTGGGAGGAAGATTGTGAGTTTACAAGACTTTTAATAACTTTAAAGTCATCTTCAACATTTAGAATTTAAGGTTTGGGAACATTCAAACCTAAAGGTTAATACTTTAACTCTAAATATCAATTTTTAAAAATTGGTACTTTAATACATCAACATCATTGCACTTTGACCAACATCAATGATCAACATCATTGCACCCTGACCAACATCAATGACAATGTATGTAAAGTGAGGAATATAGCCATCAGACAACATACCCACATCAACTAAAAGTTAATTCGTCAAAAAATTTTAGAAAAGAAAATTACAATTTACAAGAAAAAAAATTCATCAACTAAAAAAATTCCGAAGGAGAAAATTACAAAAAGAAAATTATGAATATGAGAATAAGCAACTTAAAAAAACTAAAACTCAATAATTAAAACTGCAAATAGGAAAATCAAGTCAAAACTTAGGGTTCTTTTACTTGAAAAGGAGGAATCCATACAAACTCTAACAATATGTTGCATTCGATCTAATTTTAGAGTACAAAGTATGGTTTTAGGACAAAAGAAATTGAGAAAACCTAAATCTTTTATACACCATCTGATACGGGTGAAAGGAACCCTAGATCTAGAAAAGAACTGAAACGATCATTTATATGAAAGAGTTTTGGTATTTTCTAATATTATACTAGCATATCCAATTTGGTTTTTTAATAAATCCCCAAACCCATTCCATACTCGATTACCATATTCCCATTCAATCCTAATAGGGCGGGTAACCTGATTAACCCTCAAAATTCCCATTCCTAGTTCAAAGGGATCATCCTTCAACGAAATTAAAGGGAGACATCAACCCTTATTTAAATCCCTTTAACCAAATAACCCGATTTTATATGGAGTATGTACGGTATAGATAGGTAACCCAAATCAATTGTATGCGCTCTCGAAGAGAAATGGATGCCTGGGAAGCCCTAGACATAGACGATTCAGATCTTCCCTCACTCCTACGCCCTTGCAAACGCCAAGTTTGCACCATTTCTTCTTCTTCTGGATCTCCTCAACCCGTTGTCGGTTCTCACCCCCCTGCTTCCACAACCTCTTCGCCTCTCATTCCGGGCCCCGCCGGAGCTCTTCAGGCTGCTTTTATGCAGCGCAAAACACACCTCCATTCTCCCTTACCCACACAGGACTATCTCCGCAGGGTGGGCCAAGAAGGCTTCCCGGACGACGATCATGACTTTAAGCACCACCATTGGCTTCTCGCTCTGGATTTTGTTAGGCGCCAAGGTAATCATTTTTTCTACCTCAGTTTTAGAATCTTCTATTATTCCTGGATTGGTAATTTTTTTTTTTAAATCTTTTCGATCTTCTCTCCCCCTCTCTCTCTCTTTTCTTCAGGTACTATTGAGGAAACACCTCTGAGTTTTATGAGGAAATGCCTTACTGCTGACAGGGTTCCTCTGGTATTTTCAAACATCAATTTTTCTTTTTCTTTTTCATCACTGCCAATTAGGGTAACCATTCAGAAAATCCTCTTTTTGACTATACCATCATTGAAATGCCTAATTCATTTAATTCTGATATTTTTTTTCAAATATTGGGTTGTTGAAATGCACAACGCATAACTGCTTCTGTCCTTTATACTCGTAATTTCTGCATTTGATTTTTTATGATCAGGTTGTTGCAATCATCAAATCTTCTACCCCAAATGCGCTTGGTGATCTCATGGTAACTCTCAAGGTATACCGACTAGAATGTGGCTCATAATTTGGTGTGAGTTTCTTTATTTTCTTATTCAAGAGATGAATGAGTAGTTGTAACGCATGTGGGTTAAGTTTGATTCAAGGATCCGACTGGTACGATTGGCGCCACCATTCATCACAAAGTTCTCACCGAGGGAAAGTTTGGAAGGGACATATCTGTTGGCTCGGTGTTGATTCTCCAGAAGGTTCTGACTTTATTCTTTTAAGGATACTTATCTTCGTTTCTTGTTCCTGATATAAATTATGACTCAACACATTCTCTTTCAGCTTCAAACAAATTTTTATGGAATTTTCATCCATAAGACTGAATTAAAACATGGGGTTTCAGGTTACCATTTTTTCCCCTACGCGCTCTACATATTATCTCAACGTATCACTGAGCAATGTCATTAAGGTGCGTGTTCTTTTCTATGTATACAATTAGAATAAGATGACATTTGGTAAAGCTAAAAACTTATCCTATGTATGGTTCTTAAAAAATTTGAGGGACAATGTGAGGGGAAAAAATGACGAAAATAAAAAATAAATTTAAAACGAACAAATTATTTTTGCATATTTCTTTAAAACTTATTGAACTTATTTTTCCTCTTTTATATAAAGATTAAATAATTTGAACATACATAAATTTTTAATTGATTTTAATCATATTTGATTTTCTTTCCATTTTTTTTTTGATAAGTAATGATTAGATATTATAAACATGCACCAAAGAAAGAGCACATCAAGGTACACACAAAACATACAAAGAGCACTAAAGAAAACAACAAAAAAGCCAAGGAACAACTAAGTTGGGATTACTAGAAGATAACGAGCTCCCTTATCAAGAACCCAACAAATTAACAAAATCAGTTAGACATGCTGCCATCACCTATGTGCAACTTACCCATAGAAGGATATTATTGAGAAAAGTGCTCTTCCTTAGATACATTGCTTCTCATTCTCAAATGACTTTCAATTTCTCTTTCTAGATAGTCCAAAAGATGCATTAAGGGGCAACTTTTTAAGCCTTCTTGCACTTCTTTCCGTTAAAGGACCCATGCTATTCTAATAGAGTCTCTCTCACTATGGTTGACAAAACCCAAGGAATAGCGACCAAAGAACACAACAATTGCAAGAGAACCCTTGGTCTTGGGACAATGAGGGAGAATAAGATCTGTTGACTTCTCTTTCGCTTTGCATAAAAAGCATCTATTAATCAACTTCCATCCACTTTTTTGAAGTTGATCAAGAGTCGAAGCCTTTTCCCTACAAGCTTCCCACGCAAAGAAGCTTACTTCAGATGAAACTCAAGGGTTCCAAATAACCAACAATAGAAAGGAAGGTGGACTCCATGACTCTAAGGCAGCATAAAGAGACTTCACCAATAAGGTTTCATTCCTTGAATACATCCACATTTCCCTATCCTCCTCTTCGTTCACCATCTTTACTTGTAGTTAGCCAAATAATTGCTCCACATTATCAAGTTGCCAATCATTAAAATTTCTAGAAAAGTAGAGATTCCATTTACCCCTCTACCTTTGCTGACCAATCCCATAAATCTGTTACCAAAGCCTCTTTTGCAAAGGCTAAAGCATATAGAGACGGAAAATAGACATACAAAGGCTCCTTGCGACACTACCTTACTTTCCAAAACTTCACCTCTCTTTCATTTCCTACAATAAAAAGCAATCTTCTATTAAAGGTATCTTAATACTTCCTTATAGCTTTCCATAGCCCAATACTATTCCCACTTCTTACATCACAAGACCTCTAACCTCTTCTTCCTCTCAGTACTTTCTACTTATAGCCTATTTCTAGAAAGCACCCCCTTGAGAAAGGGAACACCAATTCCACATACATAACAACACTTTATGAAGCAAAGAGGGACTCCTTACATCCAAACCCCTTTTTCTTTTCTTCATGTAGACCAATGATTAGTTCACTAGATGTAGTTTTTTCCTCCAAAGCGCCCCCTCCTCATAGGAAATTTCTTTGAATCTTCTCAAGCCTTATTCTAACATTTTGAAGGATAAAAACAAAGACATAAGTGGATGGGTAAATTGGCTAATGTACTCCGGATCAAAATAATCCTTCCCCCTTCTTAAATATATTGTCTTTTCATAACACAACTTCTTACAAACCTGTTCTTTTATTCCATTCAAAATTGTCACTAACTTAAAAGATGCACCTAAAGACAACCTTAGATAAGAAATCGGAATTTCACCTACTTTCCTACTCTACATCCCATTTTGATTGACAACTCTAGATTGTCCACCCTCCCAACACTAATCAACTTGCTCTTCTCAAAGTTAGTTTTAGACCCAAGATGACTTCAAACCACATGAGCAACAAACTTAAATGAACCATTTGGTCTTGAGAAGCCCCACAAAAGATAAGGGTATCATTTGTAAACAACAAAAGAGATTCCTCACCCTAAAACCCAACGGATAACCACCATCCTTGTTCCTCTTTAACAAACAACTAAAGGCTTCCATTGCTATAACAAGCAACTAGGGTGAAAGGGGATCCTCTTGCTTCAATCTCTGGAACTTTGAAATAAAACAAAATGGGTGCCATTGACAAGAATCAAGAACTTTGAAGAATAAATATACTATTTACTCCAGCCTATACATTTTGGCCCAAAATTCATCTTTCTAATAACTACTAACAAGAAGTTTCAATTGACATGATCATATACCTTCTCGATGTCTAACTTGTACAAAGCACCATTTGCATCATTCTTTATCATAGAATCTATAGCCCCATTTGCTACCAAAATTGTATTAAGAATTTGTCTTCCCTCTACAAAGGTGTTCTTATACTTAGAAATTGCTTTTTCCACTACCACCTTCAATTTGTTTGCCCAAACTTTGGCAAGGATTTTATAGAGACCTCCCACCAAGTTAATAGGTCTAAAGTCATTTAGATCCTTTGTACCCCCTTTCTTAGGAATCAACAGTGCAAAGGTAGGGTTGAGGCTTTTCTCGAACCTCCCTAGGTCATAAAAATCCTTGAAAAACCCATAATCTCATTCTTTCCCAAAAAGCCATAGCGAACTCATTTGAACTTGGGGCTGTCCCCATTCAATTCTAACCAAGCACTAAACACCTTCTCTTTTGAAAATGGATCCTCCAAAATTTCAGCTTCCTACCCATCCAAAGAATTAAAGGCCAACCTATTAATGCTAGTCTCTAATCATCTAACTCAAATAAGAGGTTGTGGAAAGCCATTGACACCTGTTCCTTTATCTCACTCTCTTCGATAAGCCACACCCCATTAATCTTAATCTTCCTACCATTGAATTATCTATGGTAAATCAAACATGAGAATCATTTTCCTAAGCATATTTTTCCATTCTTTAGTATTTCCTTGGAATCAAACATGACCTTCATGTTTGAGAATTTATAATTATTTAATTTGAATTTTTATGAATTTGTTGAGTTAAAAATTATTGGCTAGTTATTTTTTAATTGAAGCATTAATTAAGGTTGTTTGGTAAAACCAACTTAAAGTTTTTCTAAAACTACTAAATTTAAGATATTCTTGCCTCATTAACATTAAGCAAAGAATTGATGTGAGAGATACAAAGGAGGGAAAAGTCAATGGTTGTGATAGAGACCGGATGAAAAGTTGAGAGTTTTCGGCTATCCAGGCATGAAATTGATTTGGATTTAGAAAATTTATTTATTTATTCAACATCTTACTTTAATTTATTTTCCACTTAAAGTATCATTATTAAGTTATTTTACCAAACATGAATGCTTAGTACCTTAAATTAAGTCATTAAATTATTAAAATCTAAGTCAATTCACCAAATGCACTCTTAAGTAACATCATTAAGGCTTTTAGGAATTTGAACCATCCACATTTGGAATTGATATATTGGATATGGTAGAGGGTGTGGTAATTCATAATCCATATAGCTATAACATGGAATTGACTGGACTGTTACTCTTTGTAGCTTTGTAAAATCAGTGGTTTCTCTTCATTATAGCCTTGGTTAGTCAAAACCTGATAAAAAGCTACTATGACCAATAGTAAGCCAAGTTATCATCCTCAAGAAACGAGATAAATGTGCTAAAATCTAAACAAAATTGATTTTATCATTAACCGATTGAAATTTGAAAATGAAATAGTGATCAAATTTAGAATTAAGCTAAAACTAATCAAATATAAAGAAAAACTATGCAGAAGATTGCAAGTTAGGTTGAAAAACCTTGGAAAAGGGGCTAGATCATTGATCTGAACTTTGGATCACATCTAATCCAAGACTAATCTAATCAAGCAACATATTATGATCCACAAACAAGATTTTTACATTCAAATTTAGATATCAAAGTCTTATTAGATTATTCCAATTCTTTGTTTCTTGATTCAATCATTCATGCACTGATTCTTCTTTTGAGATTTGTCTTAATCTTGTGCACAACCAATCAAACAAAGTTATCCACTGATCAATTGATGAGTAAGCATGAATGGAACCAACATTGATTGTCCCTTGATTAAGAGAGAACTACTAAAGAGAATCTTAATATGAAAAAAATAAAAAACTTGAAACAAGAGATAAGAATGCAATGATATCATCGATCTGTGCCACCTCTAGTGAGTAGTTGACAAGAAAATGAAAGAAAATAAAAATAGAGGGAAAATCAAAGAGGAAAAATTGAAATTGAAATTCAAAATGATCAAAGTGTTTAGAACAGTCTCTACTTCCCAAAAGAGAAAGAAGCTCTGTAATAGTTATCTACAAAAATTTAAATCTACCTATTTATGCCACTAAAAATGCCAAGTGACACTTTCCTAACCAGGCCATGTCACTTAAAGCCAGAGCATCAAATATTTAATAGTCTTCTACCTCTGAAATTAACCTCTGGTTCCAAAAATTACAAAATTAAAGGAGAAATCGTCTCCGGCAGTTGTGAAATTGCAAATCCGAGTTCACATCTAGTTTTTGATATGAGCATTTGAAAATCAATGCCAGAATTGATATCAACACATGCCTTAGGTCCTCAAATCTGAATTTCAATATGATAACACTTGGTATTAGAATTTCAATACCAAATTGGATATGAGCACTGAAATCATTTTTGGTATCCAATTTGACATCCTATTCCGATATCAGCTTCAAGCTTGGTATCTCTTTGCCATCCTTGCCTCTTCATTTTCTTCAACTCTCCATCCCAGGTACTAAGGTTCTCTTCTCAGCCTTGCTTAGCTTTTAGGTGAATTTTCCTCTTTCAGCCTCAATTAACTCTTTAAAATGTCTTTTCCTTTGAATTCCCTTAAAAATCCTTAAATTTCCTTGATTGTTGTATTTTAACATGCAAGTACAAACATCAACTCCAAAAGAGGAATGACCATGAATTCAAGCCAAAAAAGACATAATGTACACTTAAAAGCATAAATAATTCTCTGTTTTAGCTGTAGAAAATATGCATTTTTGAGTGTTAATCAGGAATATCTTGGTGGTCTCATTTGGGCCAATTTGTAATTGGTGGCCTATAGAGAAAAAATTAAATCTAGTTTTATACTAATAAATTTGGTCATTAGATGAACTTAACTTGTCTAAGTCCTTTTAAGAGCTGCCTGTTGTTGATTGTTTTTTGCTATCTTACAATTAATCTCAGGCCAACTTAAGTTATCTTACGTCTTTGATGAAACACCGTCAATAAAGAGCTTTTCCATATGCAAAGAGATAAGTACTGCAAAGAGTCAAGATGTTTTCATGTTTACAAACTTCTACTTTATGCCAAGTTTAGCATATGTATTAATTTGTTTACATCAATGGTGGAATTCAAAACTGCAACTTGAGTTGTATAAGATTTTTGAAGCTTAACTTCATGTAAACTATAGTCACTCTGGAACTGGTACCAATTTGTGAAGTTTTTTGTTTTTGAGGTTTAAAAATTAAAACTGTATAAACATTCATTTACTCAAAAATTCAGATTGCGAAAACTGTTTTGCTTTTGCATTGCCAGCAAAATTGACCATAAAGAAATCATGCTTTTCTCTTTGCTTAGGGAGGGAAAAAAACAGTTGAATTGTTATGTTTTGACTTAAGGCTGAAATTGCATTTGGGTCTTAGCCTTGGTAGTGCAACTATGTTGCAGAGAAATGCATGCAAGATAAAGAATAAAATAAATAAATAAAAAGAAAAATAAATTCTGGAGCAGGATGATATGAAAGCAGCTTGGAAGCAGTCAATGAATTATATTGGGCTTTCATTGGTTTGAGTTTATCTCTCTTTATTGTATAAATAGGAAAGCTAGAACCACGGTCCACTCCATGTAAAAAATGGTAACAAACAAAAGGGATATGAGGAAGGATAAGGCCATTAAGGGTCTTTCAAAAAGAGAGAAAATACAATACAAATAACAACAAAGAAAAGTTAGGATATGTTTGGCTATATTTTCGAAATATTCCAACTATTTTATGTAACTACTACTAGGCTCGGCATCAGCAGTAGCTTAGTATAGATAACTCCTTTCAATTAAAACATAAAACGAGAACTTTGAACCTTAGTACAATTGATGAGTGTAACCACTGTGAGAGGAAAAGACAACAGATGAACACATGACCTTTTTTACTAGGGAGACTTTTCTAATGCTCAACAGAAGCAGCTAGATTATAAGAAATTTCATTTTGAGCCATTTTTTCATTTCCAAAGATGCATCACCTTCAAATAACTAGTTCTGCTGTGTACCGATATAGAATGTTCCCATTATATAGGTGTTCTCTACCGGCAGCGGCTCTCTGTTACAAAAAAATCATAGTGCATCAACAGTCACACACTGTCCAGCTACTGGCACTGGTGGGTGACAATAATCCTTTTTTTCTTAATTTCTTATTTTGCATTGTGGACATTTAGGTTTGGGGTATTCATCTCAAAACAAATGCATGTTGTGTCTACAGTCATGTGCCACTTGTGGTACAACTAAGTTATGAGATTCTCTTTCCAGTTTTGAGTGTTTGCGTTAGTGATGAGAAACTGCAGATTATCAATCTTGACATTGATCCTCTTTTGCATATACAGATTGCAGTGATAAATCATGGATGCCCCAGAATGCCATTCCTCTGTTGAAGAGAAGAATTGAAGAAATCATGAACAGTGTCAGACAAGATGCTAATGTGAAATGGAGCGCACGTATGGATCAACCAATTCAGAAAGGAAGTTCTGGACAACCAGAATGGGAATACTGCAGCAATGAAAGCATCAGAAACCTAAGCCCTGTGGTAGAAAAAGGGCCAGTATTGGTGAGACGGGATGCTAACAAAGAAATCACAAAAGCAGCAGTTGGAGCTGATACTGATTGGAGGGCTGTGGATGATAATCATAAAAAGACTGAAGAACCTAATGATTTTGTTGTTGGAAGAATAGATGGAGCTAAGAGGAGGCAGCCCATGATTATTAGAGATTCACTTCCAGAGTGGACGGATGAGCAGCTGGATGAGCTTTTTGCACTTGATTGTGATCATGATGGCTCGCTTTTCTGATAGCTGACTGATATGCATACATAAAAGATGAAATCAAACTGTTTTCCCTTTGTGATTATAAAATGCTTCTCCAAATCTGGTAGCTGTCGAAACACCTGGAAACATCTCAGCATCATCAAAATTGTCATTTAGATATCCACATTTTGCATTTGCTATCTGGTTGTACATGGGGTGTGTACCCTTTCATTTGGATTCTCATTTCCATGGATTATTTTTAATTGATGTTTTCGAATTTGTGGAAGGATTAGCACAAAGAGCCTGGTTGTACCTGTAATTTGTGTTTTACGCTTTGTCAAATTGAGATATTTTACTACTGGAGCTACAAAATTGGCCACACAGTCCGCCAAGTTATTTTGGTCTGTATGGACATACCAACATTTGCAAGGCAAAACAAAACTTCTAGTATGTACATTAACCAAGCAATCTCTCTTCAGAGGATTTTAAATCTCGATAGGGCATGTTAGAGAAAACAATTCGGATGTCTACAGTCGATGTGTGGCCCTTTTTTTTACCCCTTTTGCTGATCAATGTTCACTTGCAATCAGCCTCTATTATTGACATACCTATTGAAATTGAAGGGAAGGGAAAAACTTGCAGCCAATTAAAGCTGATTGTTGGGTATGTCATAACTCATCGTAGGTCATGTCCAATGTATAACCATAATCACTAGTGTACTTACCATAGTAAGATAGAAATATGAGTTATATGATAAAGACCGTCAACAAATGAACTTGAGCAAATAAATAAATTATTCTTTCTAATAAAAATACCTTTATTGAAATAAATTGAATAATCACATCTATTTATACTAGATACCAAAACAAAGTTTTTTCTATACTCAAGTATATAAGGACATTCCTTGAGTTCTAGATGACAAGTATTATCTAATATTAGGGTAACATCTCCCATGGCCTACAAATCTATCCTCACATCAGAAGCTAGAGGTAGGTACATGTCCCCTTCATTTAGCATTTTCTTTAGTTGAAACCTCTTTAAAGAATTACAAAGATAGTTAGTAGCCTTAGAATCTATCCACCAAGAATTGGCGAAATCCATTACTAGCCATGACTCAACTAAAAGTGAATGAAACATACTTTCCTTTTTCTTCATATAGTAAAGATATTCCATTTTCTAGTGAACTTTCTTTCCACAAAGGAAGCACTTGCCTTTTCCTTTGCTCTTTCCTCTTCCAACATTAGGCTTTCCTTGTTTGGTGTTCTTGAAATACTTCTTATTCCTGTTAGAAGAACTTGAAGAATCTCTTACTATCATATGAACACCTTTTTGATCCTTGAGAATCCCCTTAGCCGTATGAAGTTCCCTTATCAACTTTGACAAGTTCATCAAATGGAGTAAAGGAGTTTGTCAAGGTCTCTAGGATTATGTTGACCTTGGTCTCACCGTCGATTTTAGCTCCAAGATTATACTAGTTGGACCATTTTAGGTGATTCTACCACTTTATTTCTAAGTGTACAACCAAAATCCTTGACATCAATGTTAGAGATTAAGGAGTTCCATCTTTGGGGTTAGCTGCTCCCACTAACATATAAAGTTTAGTTAGTAAAGGAAAATCTTTATCCCTTAATTCTTTGGACCAACTCATCCTTAGGATGATGAGTTCAAAATCAAGATGGACTTAATCTTGTAGGTTATGAGCTTACAAATGGCCACCTCATTCTTAATATTTTCAAATAAGAGACTTCAATTTAATTTTAGCAATTTCCTTAAAATAAATTATCTATCTTGAGTATTTCCAAATTAATTAATTTGTTTTAAAATTGGAATCTTACACTTACAAGAAAAAGTCTTTTACAAATATTTGAAATTAAAAGGACTTTCTTAAAGTTGAAAATATTTTATCCTTAAACATCTTTAATTTGAAAAAAAAAAAATTGTATAAGATATCTTAAGGATATCTTTCATAAAGGAAATTGAATCCTCTTATTCTTTTTCCAAAACAAAAACAAAAACAAAAACTTTATTAAAATTTCCTTATTTAAATAAGAATATTCCAAAATAAATAAATATCTTATTTGGAAATTGTCCCATGAAAATTCACCTTTTATAAGAAAATCCAAAATTACCTTTAATTATTTTTAACCACATTATAATTTCCAAAATTACATAAGTATGCATAAAAAGGAAATATATATAAATATGGAAAGATAACTCTTTTCCATGGCCTTAAGGGTCCGACTGGATAATTTTGGTAAGTCCAAAATATAGATTTTCCATAAAATCATTTTATGAAAAATACCCTATAACACAAAAAGGGTTAGAAATTATAAAAAGCCTTAAAATTCCCCTAAAACCCTAAAATCTAATATTCTATCGTTAAAGCCATTGTATGCAGTGTTTGAGCGCTAAAAGCCCCCTCGAGCACTCAATGGTTGCTTGAGCATTAATATGGGTGTTTAAGTGCTAATTTGGGCGGTTGAGCACTCCTATTGTGGTAGCAAATCTAAGAATAAGAAATATCCCTCAATTATCTCTCTATTTGAAAACTTACCTTTTTTTCATTGGAAACTCCACCATTGATGTGCTATGATGGTCTAGATTTCTTCCATTCATCTCAAGGATTATATAGATGATAAAAAAAACCGATTTTGATATATATATATACTTTTAAACTAAAGTTTACATCCCATCTATGAAAGTAAAAATAGGATTATTTACAACCAATAAAAATCTTATACTTCTTATAGGGTTACAACCCATCTATGAGATAAAAGAAAGCAAATAGTAACAATTATATTTATCACATTAAACCACATGATATTAATAATACATCCATATGAACATACATTCATCCCTAGGGCCATAGGATGAATTATCAAACCCTACAAAATAAAGTCAACACATTCTAGAAAGGGTTCTAGCATGCTCAAAACCTAACCAAGGGCTCTAATATCAGTTGTTGGGACTAGCTTGATATCTCCAATCCCATCCCTAGACCAATTAGGGTGCATTTTATTCTTCCTAGGCCTTTAGATCCCTATAATGAAAGCAATAAAGATATAAAAAAATGTTTTAGGATCTAATGTTTAGCTTTGTACCTTAAATTTGGATGTTCCCATATTTGATCCCACTAGTAAAGAATTGCTGAAAGATGTTGTAGACATTGCAGATCTCGTATTCTTCCTTGAATCTAAGCACAAAGATAATAGAGATCTTACAAGGGTGGTGGCTACAATTCTCTCTCTCTTTCTCTAAAGTGATCAAGAAACAAGATTGAAGCCCCATCCCTAAAGAGGGATATTTATAGGTTTCTAACGAGTTAAAGTGACTAAAGTCTATTTGGGCTTAAATCACTTAAACTAGCCCTCTTAGGGTCTAATTGATTAATTAACTCAATTAAGATTTAATTAATCAATTGACCTAATCAAGAGAAACCATTCATAAAGCTCTTGTGCAACCTTGTGTATTTACCAAAGTTCCCTTATGCACAAAATTGAATTAAAAACTTAAACAACCTTCATAAATCATGTCATCAAGGAATATGAGATCAAGGAGGACTATTAGGACCCATAGGCAAATAATAATTCTCTCATAATCCAAATCTAAAGTTAATTCAACATCTCACTGCAAAGAGTAAATTGCATTCTAATATCCTATTATATTACAATGAGCCACAAGTGCTCAGGTCTATGACTTATTATCCACTATATGTAGGCTCCCTATGAACTAGTGTCTATAATCTAACAAGGTGAATGCTATCAATCTTTAAAAATTACCTTTACAATTATTGAGTCTCATATCCTCCTATTATGTGATCAGCTAACATACTCTAGCTCACAAAGTGCATATGTCAAGTTCAAATTAAGGAACTACTACAATCATATATTTCCTGAACACATGTTCTTAGGATCATGCAAAGAGACACCTTGTCTCAATCTCCATGAGATATTGTGATGTCTCTATTAAGAATACCTATTGCCGCAAATTTACATCAATAGCAACCCAATTCATAGGGAATATATGACCACCTCAAGGTCTCACTCATAGGTTAAAGTCATTGCAAACTTTCACACGAGCTTAGTATTCTCTCTAGGTTGAGAGTATGACAACTTGTTGAGATCATGAATACTTGAAAACCTTACATCATAACCCATTATAAGTCTTGTCTAATGTATAATCATACACACCTATGCACTCACCATGGGAAAACCATCCTGATGACCAAAATCAATTATTCCTCTAATTAGAAGATAGTGTACTACAACCTTAAATAAATTGCCTAAGTCCATAAAGTGGTTGTGAACTAATCATCCACTTGTAAGGAACCCATAATTTGGATCTTGTGTTCAATTTCTAATATATCAAAATCTTGTACAATGCAAAAGATGTCAAGTCATAATGTTCATAAGATATAATGGATGAAACAAATATATTAAATGGTAAACTGGATTATTTAATAAATAAATAATATATCTATAAAAATGTTACATCATGTCATACTTTTAAGTGTTTTATCCTAACTATACTTACCTTTTCTAAGCCTCGAGGCCTAAAATATGTCTCTAAATGCTTTTCCCCTGCAATCTCCCAATTTATTCGTTGAAATGCAAATTGAAGCCTGTCGTTATGATCCTATCGTTTGATCAAAACCCTAAGCCTCAAAATTCATATAGATATGTTTTGTCCTTCCCATTTCCATCCATTTTAGCCAATTATTGATATGACCTCTGATCACATGATATTGGCTGACAAAATCAATAGTCTTTAATCACCCCTATTTTCTCTCATGTGAAATATTTACCCATTTTAGGATGATTGAAGCCCATGCTAACCTTTTCCAAGTCCTGATACTTGAGATATGCCTCAAAATGCTTTTCTCATTCAATCTTCCCATTAGTTCATTGAAATGCAAATCAAAGCCCACTATTGTGATCTCACTATCTAATCAAACATCTAACCTCGAATTTTATGTCAATATGTTCCAAACTTGTCATTTTCATTTACGTTGACCAACTATTGATTGGAATCATGATTGCTCAATATGAACTATCTTTAATCACCCTCATTTTATCCCATATTAAACATCTGTTGGGATTGAGCCCCCTAAAAGCAAGACATGATGTAATAAAATTAGACTTAACTATCCTCTTGCTATCCTTTTAGTGTATTGACATTGATTTGAGCATTCAACCCATGTCTCATACATTGTACATGACTTGGGTGCATTAGGAGTTGCATAGAAGATACAAGTCATGGGTTCCTTGTAAGTAGATAAGTTGTCCACAATTGGTTCATGGATTTGTGCAATCTAGTAGAAACTATAATACACCACTTCCTAATTGGAAGGATGACTTATCTTAGCCATCGGGATGGGTTTCCCATGGTGAGTGCACTAGTGTATGTGATGCACACTGGATAGGACCAACGGTGAATCATGACGCAAGGCTATCAATTGTAATGATTCACCAAGCTACTATATTGCATGCACTCTCATCCTTGAGAGGATATTGAGTTTGTGCCAAGATCAACAGGAGGCTTTGACCTAAGGGTGAAACCCTAAAGTGATCATATATGTTAGGATATAACCCTTAAAATCATGACATGGTGTAATAAATTTGGAATTCATTATTTATTTAATGATGTTCCAATTTCAATTTTATCTATCCTTATTCCATGTATTATACTTCATGAGCATTCTTGCCCGCATTTTTTGCATTGTACATGACTTAGGTGCAATAGGAGTTACACAAAAGATCTAAGTCATGGGTTCCTTGCAAATAGATGACTTGTTAATAGTTGGTTCATGGGCCTAGGCAACCTATTAGGGGTTGTAGTGTACCACCTCCCAATTGGAGGGATGGTTGGTCTTAGCTATTGGGATGGGTTTCCCATGGTGAGTATACTAGTGTGTATGGTTGCACATTGGATAGGACTTATGGTGTGTTATGACTTAACGCTATCAAGTAGTCATGACTCCACTAAGCTACTTCATTGTATTGTCTCTCAACCTTAAGAGAATATTGAGCTTGTGCTGAAGTTAGCAATGACTTTGACTTATAGGTGAGATTGTAAGCTAATCATATATTCCCTATGGATTGGGTCACTATTGATAGAAGCCAGTAGTAATAGGTATTCTCAATATAGGCACCATGATATCTCTTGGGATTGAGACAATAAGTCCCCTCGGGTGATCCTATGGAGGTGTGTTCATAGAAACTATGGCCATAGTAGTTCCCTAAAGGGAACTTGACATAGGCTCCTTGAGAGCTAAGATATGTCAATTGAACACACAATAGGAGGATCTATAACTCAAGGATGGTAGAGATAGTCTTGAAAGGCTGATAGTTTTTCTCTTGTTAAACTACGAACACTAGTTCATGGGGAGATTGAACACAATGGATAATAGGTCACAAACCCAAGCACTTGATATCTCGTTGTTATTTACATAGGATACTGGAGTTAAGGTGATTCTCTATAGTGAGATGTTGAATCAAATTTAGAATTGGATTATGAGGAAACCAGTATTCCTATAGGTCCCAATGGTCCCCACCTTGAGCTCATATACCTTGTTGGCATGGGTTATGAGGGTTGGATTAGCTCTAGGTTCACTTTTGTGCACAAAGGCATTTTGGTAATTACGTAAGGTTGCATAGGGATAAGTGTACAAGGTCTCTAGATTGGGTTAATTGATTAATTAGTAGGCCCTATTAGGGTAATTAATCAATTAGAGCCCATTTTAGGCTAGATTAAGTGACCCAAGCCCATGTGGGCTTAAGTCACTTAAGCCCACTTAGGAACCCTATAAATACCCCTTAGGGGCTAAGGTTTCCATAGCTTTTGTCTTCCACCATCCAAAGAGATTGAGAGTCATAGCCTTCACCTTCTTTTTCTCCCCATCAGAAGTGTGCCAAGATCAAGGTTCAAGTCATTGGGCAGAAGACTTCGGGTTTACGAGACTTCTGCAATTTTGATCTTCATTTTCATCATGTGGATTTGATTTGGGAACATTCGAATATGAGGTATGGTCTTAGTTAGCACTTTCTGAATCCTTTTAAAGTATAAAAATACTATTTTTCTATTGTGCATAGGATTTATAAAAAGATTAGGATATAGAAAAAGCTTAGGATAGTTATGCTTGTTCCTAACTTGATCCATACTTGGGAAACAAAGAGATACAGGTTTTTCCCTTCAACTGGTATCAGAGTCATACGTTAATAATCGTGCTAAAACCATTATAGGGTGTGCTAACTTGTTTTTGCAGGGTTTTTGTTTATCTCATGGACCCAAGGATAATTAATGTTCGCTCTTTATTATGATCTTGTTATAATATGATGGTTATAATTGTGATTGCTTTTTATTGGGGATGTAATAATTACTTAGATTGGCTTTTACTTTTCCAAGACGAGTTGTAAGCCTCATAAGAGGCATAGGATTTTTGTTCTTTTGTAAAAATCTATCTATCTATCTATC
>JAJJMJ010025593.1:0-31348 GCA_022059055.1 Vitis cinerea | reverse complement strand
TATATATATATATATATATATATATATATATATATATATATATATATATATGTATGTCTATCTTAGAATGACATTTAAACTCCAAATCTTTGGAGTATAGGATATTGTTGTAAAACTCTTTTTTTCTTTTTTTCTTTTTTTATCATTCTTTGTAACCTATGGAGAGTATGGAAGCAATCCAAAGCATCATAAAGTGTTTGCACACATTTCCTTGCTGGAAAAGAGAAAAGAAGGCTTCTTGAAGTTTCTTTCATGAGTTTCTATGGTGATTTAAGATAAATAATTTTTTTAAAAAAAATCTTGGAAATTCTTGATATGAGATCCTTGGCAGTACATTTTTGTCATTTTTAACTTAAAATTTGGATGAATTCTCTTGAGTTTATTAGAGCAAGAAACCTATGGTTTTGAATATTAGGAAGTCACGAATCCAAGGCTTCAAACGGATCATAATTCAGAGTTGAAACGAGCGAGTTATAGCCGATTAAATCAAGGTTGCATAGAAAGCATGGCAACACTGTGACGCTCACTTCAACTCAAAATCAGGGCTACCTTCTGTAAGATTTTTGGGGCAAACCACATATGGTTTTGAAGCTTAGGAAGTCAAAAATCCAATGCTTCAAACAGATTCGGAGTTGAAACGAGGGAGATATGGTTGATTGAAGTAAGGTTGCGTAAAGGGCATGCAATTACGTGATTAAGTTTGGGCCAAATTGTTTTTTGATTGTTTAGGCTCAATTTTTGGGCCTCTTTTTGTGGCAATTGGGCATGTTGGGTTTTTTTTTCTTTTTTCACTAACCTTATCTTTGGTTGTAGGGATATTTAGTAATTTGGATTTTATCCAAATTTTAGTTACCAAATTTGTAATAGGATCCCTAAGGCCATGGAAATTATTTATTTAATTTCCTTTTATGTCTTTTATGTTTTTAAATTTTGGTATAGAATATACTTTGGTATTCTTAAGTTAACGAATTTTCATATTTTTTTTTCCTTATTTTAGATAATTTATTAAATTGAAATGTGCTATGAATTAGAAAATTTTTATTTTAAGTAAAGACAAGTTGGAAAGAAATAAGGAACCTACTTACTTTTCAAAATTAAACTCTTAGAGATTTTTTTTTTCAAAATTAATCTTTTTAGATTTTAAATCTTTAAGAATATTTTTATTTTATGGAAGAAGTTTTATTTTTCCAAGTCTTTATGAAATAAAATTTTTCCTATTTAGCACAAGATTCTAATTTAAAGAAATAAATTATTTTTGGAAAAATATATGATAGATAATTCATGGTTAAGATAGCTTACCAATATATTGTTTCAAATAAAATAAATTAAAATGGTAATTTTTTATTTTCTTAAAAGAATAAATTTTTGAGTTTTATTTCCATTATTATTTATTTAAGAAATTGGTTGTTGTCCAAGCTCTCCCCCAAAGTGAAGAAGAATGATATCTAAATTGGTCCTCCAGGCTCTCCCCCCCTGAGAGAATGAGGAAACCGTTTAGTTTGAAAAAGAAAGTTCAAGGATAAGGAATATGAAAGATATCCCAGTTTGGCACAGGAGTCTCAATTCAAGTAATAAATAAAATTTTTGAAAATTCTCATGATAGATAATTTATTTTAAGATAGTTATCAAAATTATCTTAAAGTCTCCCTTCTAAAATATTAAGTGGGAGCGGACCATAGGCAAACCCATAGCCTCCAAGATCGAGCCCATCTTGATTTTGGGCCCATCACCATCCTAAAAATGGGGAGGCCCAAGGAATCAAGGGATATGGACTATACTTTATGGACAAGACTATATACGTTTGTAGTGGGAGTGGCCAATCCTAAATATGGAACTCTTCACTTAGTAACATTGATGTCAAGGATCTTGGTTACATACTTAACTTAGACATGACGTAGTAGAATCACCTAAAGTGGTCCCACTTTCATGGGCTAAGGGCTAAACATAAAGGTATGTTGATCAATGCCTTAGGATAACCTTAAGAGGTTTAAGGCAGGTTGATTAATTAGAGAGGGTCTCTACCTAGTAATAAGAGTCATGACTTGCCTAAAGTAGGCTTGATTCTTATGATATTAACATACCTTGCATGGATATATGTAGTTTGAGAGCACTATATATTTGCTAAATTAATTACCAACTTTCCTTGAATGCTTAGTTTTTTTTTATTAATGCATGAAATTTTTTATATTTGTTATAGATATCATCTCTTTAACCTGTCACCTATTATCTTTTGTTTAAATTGGACCAATTATATATTGAAAATAATTTGGATATAATATTAATTACATGGAAGCTGATTTTGGTAGAGTTTGTTATTTCCTTTGAACAATCCTATCATAAAGTAAGAGAAACATATCAAAAGTGGCATAAGACGAATCAAAAGACTAAGTCTCACATACTTGGATCTTTACATAATGTGTTGCAAAAGCAACACATGTCTATTGCCATAGTTTATGATATTCTCTTTAAAGTTGTAAGGATTATTTGGTGATAAGGGCAAGTCAACTAGACAAGTTGCTTTTAAAAGTATTATGAACACTAAGATTCAAGTTATCTTAAAGATCTTACCAAATTCCTTTGGGATAGGTAAGAAGATTCTCAAAGATTAAAAGGGTGTACATATGGAAGTCAAGGTTCTTTAGACTTTTCTACCAAGAAGAAGAATAACAACACCAAATAAGGAAAGTTCAAGAAAAGGAATGAGAGAACAAACTCATGGGCAATGATTCCTTTGTGACCTTTTAAGACACTTAAAAAAGGAATGCTTGGAGTACCTAAGGATAGACAAGTATAGGCGGATTTCACCAATTATGGTGGATAGATTACAAGCCCACTATTTATAGTTCTTTATAGGGTTTTCAACAAGTGAGAAGGTCACATGATGGGATTGAACTTACCTTAGCATCAGTTGCAAGATTAGTTGTGCAAGTTAGTGGAAGGAATTACCTTTTTTATGTGAGACTTCATTATCACTTTTCCAAGTAATGAGAATAGCCAAATCTCACTAAAAGAAAGAATTTAGTACTAATCAAACATTTGGCTTCTAAAGCCTAGGTCATGTTAATCTATATAGGATCTAAAGACTAATTAAGTTTGGACCTTCTTAATCCAGAAGATTTTTCAGTTTATCAATCCTATATAAATGGTAAAATGACCAAAAGACCCCTTTATTTTTAAAGGACTTGAAACCAAGGAATGTTTGGAGTTAGTGCATACTTATGTATATGAACCTTTTTGTGTTTATATATGGAAAGTATGGGTATTTGATCATTTTATTGATAAATACTATAGTTTTGGATATATAGATAGGAAATCTGATGCCTTTGATAAATTCATTGAATTTAAGGCAGAATCAAATAACTTATTGGGTAAACATATCAAGAAACTTCGATTAGAGGAGGTAATGTCTCTAGTAGGTTTGATTCTTTCTATATGGAGCATGAGATGATATCTTAGTTGTGTGCACCAAGGACTCCATTACAAAATGGAGTAATGGAAAAAATATATTGAACTTTGATAGACATAGTGAGTTCGGTGATTGGTTTCTCATTACTTCCCATATTCTTTGGGAATATATCTTAAAGGATGTATAATACCTTTTTTTTTCTAAAGAGGTGTATCACTTTATAAGATATCCAAGAGGATTTAGGGATTTTTACTTTATAGTCAGGATTATTAGAAGATGTTTGTTGTTACAAATACCATATTTATGATGAAGACTATATGATATGTAATAAGGCAAACAATGATATATATTGGAGAATACTAAAAGATAGTCCCACTATACACAAGATACTATGGATCTAGTACCAACCATTCCCATTTCTAGTACACTGATACCTTGTTGTAGTGGGAGGATTGTTAAACAACCAAACTAATTCATGTATTTGGGAAAGTCTTTTGAGGCCATTCTAAAGGAACATGAGATCGATCCCATAGATTATGATAAAGTAATGAACAATGTGAATGCACATCTTTAGCACAAAGCTATGGAGGCAAAGTTAGAATCCTTGTGATTTCTAATGTAGACTGGGTTCCTGTAGAAGCACCTGAAGGGATAAAACCCATAGGTGTAAGTTGGTTTACAAGAGGAACAAAGGAGTAGATGGAAAAAGTTGAGATTTATGTGGCTAGGTTGTAGTTAAAGGTTATAGTTCCAAACAATGTTTTGAATATAGGAAACCTTTTCATCAATAACCATATTCAGATCCATCACAATATTCCTACTTATTGCGGTGTATCTTATTTATGAGAGATTGTAATAGGATGTCAATATATTGTTCTTAAACAATTATCTTGATATTAGTATCTATATGATGTAACTAGATATTTTCATAGTAAAGGGCCTTGTGAGTATAAGAAATTGTAGGGAAGCATGGTGGTGTTCTAGGATCTTATAGGTAGATGACAATTTACTCATTGGTAATGATGAAGGTTATTGTCAGCAGTTAAGATCTGGTTTTCTACTCAGTTCCAAATGAAAGATTTGGGAAACACGCAATATATTATTGGATTAAGGTCCTTAGGGATCATAAGAATAGGAAACTAGCGCTATCTCAAGCTACCTTCATAGATAAGCTTTTGGTCAAGTATGTGATGCAGGATTCCAAGAAAGGTTTGTTACCTTTTAGGCATGGAATTCCCCTTTCTCAGGATCAATGTCCTAAAACACTTGAGGAGAAAGAGCATATGTAGTCAGTACCCTATGCCTTTATAGTGGGTAGTCTTATGTATGCAATGCTATGTACTAAGCTAGATATTTGCTTTGAAGTGGTGATTACTACTCAAAAAGTGCATTTTTATAGCTTTTTATAAACTCTTTTAAACACTTTTGAGTAGTAATTAATACCTTTTAACTCAATTGGCACATTAAGGACCCTTGCAAATGTTTTAAATTAATTTTTGGCTAGTTTTGGTGTTTTTGGTAGCTTTTTTATCATTGAAGCAAGCCAAGAATGAGGGAGAACTTTGTGCAAACCTTAGGAATGAGCTTCCAAGCCAATCAAGAGATGCAAGGAAGAGGATCAGAGAAAGAAATCCATCATGAAGCAATTTTGCATGGTGATGCGAAATCTTCACATGCTATGCGAAATTCAAAGGACAGCAGTTTCAAGGAAAATTTGGAGCACTTTCTGGAGTCCATTGTCTATATTCTATATATAATTTCGAAGCTCGGGAAGTCAGGAGTCCAACACTTCAAACGGTGTGCAATTTGGAGCTGAAACGAAGAAGTTATGGCCATTTGAAGGCAATTGCGCAAAGTTAAAAAGGAATTTCGCATTGACATTTCTTGATGCGAAAATTTTTGCATTGACATTCCTTGATGCAAAAATTTTCTCACTGACTTTTCCCAATGCGAAAATTTTGGCAGCACACTTTTCCAATGCAAAAATTTTTGCACTGACTTTCTTCGATGCAAAAATTTTCGCTCCACCTTTCTCCAATGCGAAAATGTAATAGTTAGATATTTTACACCGACTCTATTAGATTTTTTACCTTAAGATATTTGGTGTAAATTATCAATTCTCTCCTTGTAATCAGTTGACAATCTTTTAAGTTATTTAGGATATCTAATTAGGAGGTTGAAAATATCTCTCTTTATATATCCTAAGATATCTCCTTGTAATATCGAATCCCCGAATACAATCCCATATCTCAGACATCTCTGATATCTCTCGTCTCTCTGAAGAGGAGAAGACATTAGAGAGGGGATCACTTGTACATGTTTTAGTAAGAAATATACAGAGCGTTGCTCTGCCTTACCTACTCGTTTTGATTGTATTTTTTATTCTAGCCAAACAACCTCTGAAGATGTTTTCTCAGAGGATGAGTGGCTAGACTTTTTGTCTCTTGGACGGAAGGGAGCTAGGTAAGGGACCCGACTACAAAAGTGGGAGTTTTCCTTGTTTCAGTTTTTAATGAAGAGAAAGTTGTGACCCGTTAATGGTTTTTATATTTTTAGTTAACTTAAAACGTCTTAAAATCACCTGGGCCAACACTTGGTAAGGCAAGTGGACTCCATCCATTAAGTTACACTAGTTTATCTCTTGCGAGCCTCTGGTAGGATTTTCTAGAATAGCCAACACTTGGTAAGCTTTTGGACTTTAAAGAGACATCCATTAGTTATCTCTTGCGAGCTTGTGAAGGGTAATCCAAGGTTAAGGATCACCTTGAATGGCAAGTACTAGGTGAGAGGTACGAGTCATTGCAAGATGCATCAGTGAGAGGGAATTAGCGTTGAACCCATTAATGGGAAGCAATTGTAACACACCGGTTGGGAGGATAACTATAGGTTAAATCCCCAATGCGAGGAAAGATCCGGAATCTCCACTTTTGTATAAGGGGCCTGAACCTAGTGACTTGAGAATCCAAGAGACCATTTTCTTTGTAATTAAAATCAGTTACCATTTTTTTGGTTAGTTTAAAACCAATTTTTTTCAAACCAAAGTTTATATTTTCTTTTAAAGCTAACTTAGAAAAGAAAAAGCACCAATCCAATTCTTTAAACTAATATCAGGTGTGAAATGAAAACCCATCCCAGTGAACGATCCTAGAGCCACTATGCTATGCTAGCTGAGGCTATCCTAGTACATGGTGAAATAGGTTATAAATTTTATTGATTGCTCCCGTCTGAGGACTGAATTAGAAGACACCAGCTGGGCACGAATCAAGTGGGTATGGTGAGTAGATATTAGTTTAATCTAGGTCCAGAACATTAGACAACTATCAAGCATATACTCAAGTATCTTAGGAGAACAAGGAATTATGTGCTTATACTCCAAAGTATTGAGATAGTTTAGAGGGTGACATGATGGTTGACAAGATACCTTCTATGGAGAACTTGGTGGATCCCTTCATCAAGACATTGACAGGAAGACTCTTTGTTGGTCACAGGAATAACATAAGTTATAGATAAGTATATGGCATGCTTTATAGGCATGATGCTTTGAGGGTTAGTGGGAGATTATTAGGATATAGCCCTTAAAAGGATGATATGATGTAACAAATTTGGAATTCATTATTTAGTTAATGATGTTCTAGTTTCACTTTTATCTATCATTATATCATGTATTATACTTTATGAGCATTATTGCCTACATCTTTTGTATTGTACGTGACTTAGGTGCATTAAGAGTTGCACAAAAGATTTAAGTCATGGGTTCCTTGCAAATAGATGACTTGTTCACAGTTGGTTCATCGGAATAGACAACCTATTAGAGGTTGTAGTGCACCACCTCCTAATTAGAGGGATGGCTAGTCTTGGCTATTGGGATGAGTTTTCCATGGTGAGTGCACTATTGTGTATGGTTGCACATTGGACATGACCTACAGTGAGTTATAACTTAATGCTATCAAGTAGTCATGACTCCACCAAGCTACTTCATTGTATTGGCTCTTAACCTTGAGGGAATATTGAGCTTGTGTTCAAGTTAATGGTGGTTTTGACTTACGAGTGAAATCGTAAGCTGATCATATATTCCTTATGGATTGGGTCATTGTTGATGGAATTTAGTAGCAATAGGTATTCTTAATATAGGCATCATGATATCTCTTGGGATTCACACAGTGTGTCCCATTGGATGATCATAAGGAGATGTGTTCATGGAAACTATGGCCATAGTTGTTCCTTAAGTGAAACTTGACATAAGCTCCTTGAGAGCTAAGATATGTCAACATACAATTAGAGGATCTAAAACTCAAGGATTGTACTGGTAGTCTTGACAAACTGATGGCTTTTACCTTGTTAGACTACAGACACCAGTTTATGGGAAAACTGAACACAATGGATAGCAAGTTAGGGATCTGAACACTTGGTGTCTCATTGTTGTTTACATAAGATACTAGAGTTCAATTGATTCTATGTAGTGGGATGTTGAATCAACTTTAGAATTGTATTATGAGGAAGCCAGTATTCCTATAGGTCCCAGTGGTCCCCGGTCTGAGCTCATATACCTTGTTAGCATAGGTTATGAGGGTCAAATTGACTCTAGGTTCACTTTTGTGTATAAGGGTGTTTTGGTAATTACGTAAGGTTGCATAGGGTAAAGTGAATAAGGTATCTGGATTGGGCTAATTGATTTATTAGTAGGCCTTATTGGGTTAATTAATCCATTAGAACCCATTTGAGGCTAGATTAAGTGACCCAAGCCCATGTGGGCTTAAGTTACTTACGCCCACTTAGGAACCCTATAAATACCCCCTAGAGGTTAGAGTTGCCATAGCTTTTGTCTTTTACCATCTAGAGAGATTGAGAGCCATAGCCTCCACCATTTTTTCCTTTTGACTGGAAGTGTGCCAAGATAAAGGTTTGAGTCATCAGGCGAAAGACTTCGGGTTTATGAGACTTTTTCGATTTCAATCTTCCTCTTCACCATGTGGATTTGATTCAGGAACATCCGAATATGTGGTATGGTTTTTGCTAGCACTTTCTGAATCCCTTTAAAGTATAAAAGTGTTATTTTTCTACTATGCATAGTGTTTAGAAAAAACTTAGGATAGTTATGCATGTTCCTAACCCTGATCTGGACTTGGGAAATAAAGAGATTTGGATTTTTCCCTTCAATATATCCATATGAATTAGGACACTACTAATGGAGGTTGATGGAAATAGGTATTCTCAATAGAGGCACTATGATATCTCAAGGGATTGAGACAATGTGCCCCCTTGGGTGATCCAAAGGACATGTGATCATGAAATCTATGGCCATAGTAATTCCTTTAGTGGAATTTGACATATGCTACTTGGAGTTAGAGTATACCAATTGATCACATAATAAGTTGGATCTGTAACTCAAGGATTTGAGAATTAATCTTGATAGGTGATAGCACTACCTTATTAATTTATGAATACCAGTTCATGGGGAGTCTACATGCAATGGATAGTAGGTCACAGACCTAACCACTTGGTGTCTCATTATAATATAGATATGGTATTGAATTGCAGTTGACTATCTGTAGTGGGATGTTGAGTCAATTTCAAAACTTAATTCAGAGGGAGCTAGTACTCTTATAGGTCCTAGTGGTCCCCGTTCTAAGTTCATATTCCTTTATGACACAGTTTATGAGGGTTGGATGGGTTTTTAGTTTACTTTTGTTCATAAAGGCATTTTGGTAATTACACAAGGTTGCACAGGGATAAGTGAGTGGTATCTCTGGACTGGCTAATTGATTAATTAGGTCTTGTATGGTTAATTAATCAATTTGCAACCTTTTTGGGCTAGATTAAGTGACCCATGCCCATAGTGGGCTTAAGTCACTTAATCCTAATAGAAAACCTATAAATACCCCTTTAAAGTTTAAGGTTTCTATGTCTTGCCAGTCTCCCCTTTAGTCTAGAGGGAGAACCCTAGCCTCCACCTTTGAGATCTCCACCATCTCAGTACCTAAACATAAGGAAGATTCATTAGATGGAAGATCATGGTGCTTACGAGATCCATTATGACTTTGGAGTTATCTACATCGATTGGAATTGATCCGGGAACATCCAGATCAAAGGTATGCGGCTTTATTCTCTAAATCTATGTTTTTTATATATGGTATCCATATTATTTTTGAATACTTGTTCATCCACTACAATAGATTTAGAAAGCCTAAGATAGATTTGCATGCACCCTACACAATCCAAGGCATGGGAACGAAATAATCTAGGGTTCCCAACAACTGGTATTAGAGCCCTAGGGTAGGTTCTAGCATATTAGATTTGTTTTAGGGTGTGCTAACTCTATTTTACAAGGTTGTTTTATTCATCCCATGGCCTAAAGGGATGAATGAATGAGATGTTTTTATTTGTTCAATTGAATGAATGTCAATACAGTGATTATAATTATGATTGATTGTTAATTATCATTTGAATATTATCTATGCCTTTTGTTCTCTAGATTGGGTTGTACACCTCATAAGAGGTATAGGATTTTTATTTTGTTGTAAAAATCTTTGCTTTTCAATAGATTAGTTGTAAGCTCCATTAAAGTAGTACAAGAATTTTTATTGTTGTAAAAATTTTAGTCTTTTCGTGTCAATCTATTGTTACCCAAAAGAAAAGAAGGAATCTTTAAACTTCTTTTTGAGATTCTATGGTGGTTAAAAAAAAAAAAAAGCATTCTTAGAAGTTCTTGGTTTGAGATCCATGGCAACATAGTGATGTTGACTTGAACTCAATATTGGGACTATCTCTTAGTAGTTTCTTGGGGCAAGCCACATATGGATTTGAATCTTAGGAAGTCACGAATCCAATGGTTCAATTGGATTGTAATTCGGAGTTGAAATGAGAGAGATATGGCTGATTAAAGCAAGGATGCTCAAAGTGCATGGCAGCATAATAACATCAATTTTGAGCCAAAATCGGGGTTACTTCCAATAAGTTTCCTAGGGCAAGTCACCTATGGTTTTGAAGCATAGGAATTCAGAAATGTAATGCTTCAAATGGATCACAATTCAAAGTTGAAACGAGGAAGATATGACTAATCGAAGCAATGCTATGCAAAGAGCATGTTGTTACGAAATTACATACGAGTCTCATTCCTTTTGGTTGTTTAGGATAAATTTTGGGCCTCTTCTTGGGCTCAATTTTTTTGTCACAATTGGGCCTTTTGGGCTTTCTATTTTTACTAACCCTATTTTTTGTTGTAGGGATATTTTTGGTAATTTGAATTTTATTCAAATTTTAATTACCAAATTTGCAACAAGATCCCTAAATTTATTGTATGCTCTTGATTAATTGCATATGTGGCCTCAAGATATTTTGGTATTTTTAATTGGAAATAAATTTTCATGTTTTTTTTCTCAAAATTGGAAAATTTATTTAAATTGGAATGAGCATGATTTGAAAATTTTTCTTTTAAAGAAAATGTAATTTAGAAAAAGGATTAAGGATTACTACTTAAAAAGTGCTATTTTATAGCTTGTAATTAACTCTTTTAAACACTTTTGAGTAGTAGTTATTACCTTTTGACTCAATTGGCATGTTAAAGACCCTTGCAATCGTTTCTAATCAAATTGTGTTAAGTTTTGGTGTTTTTGATAGCTTTTTTATCACCAAAACAATCTAAGATGAGGGAGAGCTTTGTATAATCCATGGCAAAGCAAATGGAAGCTCATTTACAAGAAGAATCCAAGCTTTGGAGCTTTGTAGTCCTTTGCCAAAAGCAAATCATGAATGCAAGAAGGAGAAGCAAAGAGAGAAATCTATCATGAAGAAATTCAAGAGGACAGCAACTGTTGGACACATTTCGTGTACTTCCTGGAGTCCAATGCATGCATACTATATGTCGTTTCGAAGCTTGGGAAGGAGTCCAACGCTTCAAACGGTGCGCGAATTGGAGTTGAAATGAAGAAGTTATGGCCATTTGAAGACAACCGCATCAAGTTGTGCGAAAATTTCGCAGCTGCGAAATAAGTTGCGAAACCACCTGCAAGCACACGTGTGCCACTTCGCAAGTTGAAACTCCATCTTCGCAACTGCGAACCACGTTGCGAAATCACCTCCAAGCTGCGAATCAAGTTGCAAATTATCTCTAAGTTGCGAAATCACCTCCAAGCTATGAATCAAGTTACAAATCATCTCCAAGTTGCGAAATCACCTCCAAGTTGCGAAATCACAAATTCAACTTGCAAAATCAAAGTTCAAACTTGCAAAATGGACAATTCAACTTGCGAAATCCGCCTATGTAATCTCAGATATTTGCAACCGACTCAGTTAGATTTTTTTCTCAAGATATTTTGTAAATTTCTATTTTCTCCTTGTAATAAGCTAAAGATATTATTGGGATATTTCTTAGAAAATATCTTCTATATATATCTCTGAACCAATGTAAAGAAAGATATCATAGATCCAATATATGTAATCCACTAGAGGAATATCAAAAGTAAGAAATATATTTTACAAAGCATTTGCTCTGCTTTTCCTTCATATTTTTGTTTTCTCGTTATTTTTATTTCTAGCAAATCAAACTCTGAGGATGTTTTCTCAGAGGATGAGTGGCTAAGCTTTTTGCCTCTTGGAGTGAAGAAAGCCGGGTAAGTTTCTGAATGCAAAAATTGGAAGTTTTGTTGTTTCAGCTTTTACTGAAGAGAAAGTGTGAGCCGTTAATGGTTTCTATGTTTTTAGTTAACTTAAAACGCCTTTAAATCACTTGTGCCAACACTTGGTAAGGCAAGTGATCTCCATCCATTGAGATGCACTAGTTTATCTCTTGCGAGCCTTTGGGAGGTGGTTTAAAGGTAGGATTTTCTAGAATAGCCAACACTTGGTAAGCTTTTGGACTCCAAGGAGACATCCATTAGTTATCTCTTGCGAGCTTTTGACGGGTAATCCAAGGTTAAAGATTACCTTGAACAACCAATACTAGGTGAGAGGTATGAACCATTGCAAAATGCATCAGTGAGAGGGATTTAGTGTTTGAACCCATTAAGGGGAAGCATCTGTACCACACCGGTTCGGGAAATAACTATTTGTTAAATCCCCAATGCGATGAAAAGATTCAAGTGACTAGAACTCCTTTTTTGTATAAGGAACCTAAGCCTAGTAATCTGAAACTCCAAGAAACACTTTTCTTTGTAATTAAAATCAGTTACTATTTTTGGTTAGCTTAAAACCAACCTTTTCAAACATCTTTATGTTTTCTTTTAAAGCTAACCTTGAAATGAAAAAGCACCAATTCAGCTTTGAATTAATATCAATTGTGGAGTGAAAACTCATCCCAGTGAACAATCCTAGAGCCACTATGCTATGCTAGCTGAGGCTATCCTAGTACATGGTGTAATAGGTTATAAATTTTGTTGATTACTCCCGTCTGAGGACCGAAATCAAGGTACACCAATTGGGCACGAATCAATTAACAATTTTCTTACCTTTTTAAAATTAATTCTTAGAGATTTTAACTTTATTTAAAATCTTCTCAAATCTTTGAGATCTCTAAAAATAAAATCTTTCTATAGACCCTTCATTTTGTCTTCTTAGCACATGTCCTAATTTAGTGCTTTTTCAGTAGTTCTTGTTCAGTCATTGCTACTCATATGGCTTACCTCTTTGAGCTATTCTAGATAGTCGGTACACTTTTATGATAGTTTGCTTAGACATATTTAGGCTCATTAGGCACATCTGGCCCATCTAGGTGCACCTAGTCCACTTAGGCTTACCCCTACACCCCTAAGTCATTTGCATGGCTTACGTAGCTTGTATGCTTTGCATGACTTGCATGACTTACATGACTTACATGGCATACGTAGCTTGCATGACTTACATGGCTTACACAACTTGCATGTTTTCTTTATGAATATGTGTCGCGTACTTATACTTATTTATTTATTTATTCATTTTCTTATCTGTTATATATATATAGTCATTGTATATTTTTGTTATTTTTATTTTTATTATTATTATCATTAGAATTGTCTTTGTTACCATTGTTTCTATTATAATTATTATAATTATGATTATTATTATTTTATTGATATTATTATTATTATTATTATTCTCCTTCTTCTTTCTATTATATTTTATTTTTAATTTCATTTTTATTTTATTTTCATTTTTTTTCGAAAATACTTATTTATTTATTTTTATTTTATTTACTCATTTATTAAAAAAAAAAAAGAATTTTTGGTGTGAAAGTGAAAAGGAGACCATGGAGAAAGAAAATAGGTTGGATTTTTAGGAGAATTAAAGAGTTTACGTGGGAAAGTGGAGAGAGACCATCAAGAAAGAGAGGTTAGTAAATTACAAGAAAAGATTCAAAAGGTTTTTTTGGTGAGGAGCAGAGCAGATACAGGAGGGATATAAGATGAGACATGGAAGCCTAAGGGGAATGGGGGTTTTTCGGAAGAAAGAGGAAAAACTAGAGAGAAAAAAAGAGGAAAAAAAGAAAAAGAAATTAGAGAGAATAGAGAACTAGAAAACAAGAGAGTGGATTAGAGGATCAGAGAGGGGAAGACCAGCTTAAAGCCAAACAACTCCTGTTTTAGAGGGAAGGTATCTGGTCAGACTGTTTGGGCTCTTCATTTACTTTGTTCATTATGATTCTTTTATCTTTTTCCTTTGTTTCCTTTGCATCATTCGTTGAGTTGTTATGGATTGATTATTTTTGTTTCATCCTTTATCTCTAGTTTGTTCAAGGGTTTTCTAATTGCGTTTTGGTTGTTATTTCACATTTAGGGGTTTTAATATATTCTACGCTTTCTTCTTAATATTATTTCCTGAATTAATCCACTAATTATGAAACCTATAAGTAAATTAATGAAATGGGTTCTACATGTTTGGTGAGTGTTTATGCTTTGCACCTACTTTTTTTCTTTCGTTCTTTCTCTGTGTTCCTCTATTTCTGGCTTCTTTGAGCAAGTTTGTGATGTCATAGTTGGGATGAGGGGTTAACCTTGTTGAACATTAAGGTTGACCCTATTATGGATATCCATATAAAGCCAAAATATAAAAGAGCAAAAAGACTAGTGTACACGTAAGGTTCTAGGACTTGAAAATCTATGTTGATGCATTGGAGGAAGATGACCATGGCGACATTTTATTGAGAAAGAAGGCCTCCACATGCACCAAAAAAGAAAGGGAACTGTACCACATATTTTTTTGGGGAAGGCTATGGCTTTCCAATGACACTTTCTAGCGCCCTTATAAAGGAGGATTTTTCAAGACATCAACCATGCATTCATAAGAGTAAAGGGGGCAACCATCTCCATTCACACTGGCATGTTGCTATAAAAAATAAAAGAAAATAAAAATAACAAAATAAAAAATAAAAATAAAAATTTGGAGGATTAAACAGCCTATTGGACTAGGATCTTTGGACAACTTACATGCATTTTTGGGAAGAGGAAGTTGGAGTTGGCATTGTTAGGTTTACAAAAAGGATAGAAAAATGAGATTATATTATTCCTTTGTGATTCATTGTATTATATACTAGTTACAAGAGATATGTGTGAGTTGTAAATTACAATCGAGATTGGTAGGAGATTGACAGAGAATATGGGTAGTGTTTGCTACCAAAAATATATAGATAAAGGTCAAAGGTTTTTCCTTTCATGCTCCCGTAAGATTAAGCTTCCATCATGGACGCCAATCTTGGAAAAATGATTTAAAAACTAAAGGCGAGGTAGGGGCTTTGTGAAAGAGTTAGTAAGTTGGTTAGAAGTATGAATATGAGAGACACATAGCAACTTCTTAGACACTTGATCATGAACAAAGTGGAAATCAATGGCAATGTGTTTCATGCGAGAATGAAAAATAGGATTGGCACACACATATGTGGCTCCCACATTGTCACGGTAAATTGTTGGAATGGAAGAAGATTGCGCATGAAGTTCATAAAGTAGGTTCTGTACCTAATTGATATCAGTTGCGGTGGTAGCAATAGCTCAATATTCCGCTTCAGTGCAAGATCAAGCCACTTTTTTTTTGTTTCTTAGATTTTCAACTTATTGGGTTATACCCAAGAAACACAACATATGCTAATGTGGAAGTTCAATCATTAGAGTTTCCCACCCAATCAGCGTCTGTAAAGGCATAGAGAGTGAGTGGCGAGTGCTTTTGAAGAAATAGGCCAAGAAGAATAGTACCTTTGAGATACCGAAGAACCTTCTTAACTGTAGAACAATGAGTAGTGGATGGGCAGTGCATGAACTGAGAGAGCTTGTTCACTGCAAAAGAGATGTCGGGTTGAGTGAGGGAGAGGTACTGCATAGAACCAATGACTTGATGGTATTTAGTAAGATCAGTTGGAAGGGCCCCATCATACAACTTAAGGGACATGTGGAGATGATCAGGATGGAATTTCATTAGCACCAAGAATATTGTGTTTCTCTAGTAAGTCACAGATGTACTTGTACTGAGAAAGGAAGAGGTCGAAGGAAGTGTGTATGGCTTTAACTCTAAGAAAGCATACCAAAGGACCAAGATCGTTGTGGGAAAAGCGATGAGCCAAAGTGGTAATAAATTGTTGGACCTGTTGAGAGGATGTGCCAGTGATGATCATGTCATCCACATAAACAAGAGGGAACACAATGAACTTTTTTTTTACTATGGATGAAATGTGAGCTATCAAACTTGGACATGATGAAACCAATTGATAGTAAGAAATTTCGAAGTTTTGTGTATCATGCACGTGGTGCCTAACGAAGACCATAGATAGCTTTCTATAATTTGTAGACATGTTGTGGGAATTTGGGATTAAGAAATCCTTGTGGTTGCTGTATAAAAACATCTTTAGTTAAAGTTCCTTACAAAAATGCATTGTTAACATCCAATTGGCGTAAAGCCCAACCATAAGTGATAGCTAAGTGAAGAAGGATTCGAATTGTTGTTAGCTTAACCACTAGACTAAAAGTGTCTGAGAAATCAACTTCAGGTCTTTGATAAAAGCCTTTAGCAACAAGACGATCTTTATATCTCATCACTGAGCCATCGGGGTTTCTCTTAATACAAAAAATCCACTTGCAGCCAACAATGTTTTGTGTGGGATTGGAGGAACGAGGGTCCAGGTAGAGTTACAAACTAAGGCATCAAATTCCTCTCTCATTACTTGTCACCAGTGAGGAATTTTTACTGCTTGGGAGACAATTGTGAGTTCAAAGGATTCATTGTATGATGGGGGTGGTGGCACTCAAATTGAGAATTTGTTTGGGTTTAAAAATACTTTTTTTGGCTCTGGTAATCATGTTGTGACCATGGTGTGGGGATGAGGAGTTGTTTTGGTGAGGGGGATGTAATAGTGGAGAATTGGGGGACTGAATTACCTGTGACGAGTCATGCAAGTGTCCAACATTGGTACAAGATGAAAGAGTGGATTTCGAGTGAACCAAGTCATTAGGTGGATAGTGGGTTATTGAAGGGAAAAACTTGGATTTCTCCATTTCCCAAGTTTGGATTAGGTTGAGAACATGCATAACTATCCTAGGCTTTTTCTAAATCTTATGCACAACACAAAAATAATATTTTTATACTTTAAAAGGATTTAGAAAGTGTTAACAAAAACCATACCTCATATTTGGATGTTCCCGAATCAAATCCGCATGGTGAAGATGAAGATCAAAATCACAAAAGTCTTGTAAACCCAAAGTCTTCCACCCCATGACTCGAACCTTGATTTTGACACACTTTTTGTGGAGAGCAAAAGAGGGTGGATGTTATAATGGCTCTCAATCTCTCTAGATGATGGAAAACAAAAGCTATGGAAACCATAACCCCCAAGGGCATTTATAGGGTTCCTAAGTGGGCTTAAGTGACTTTATCCCACATGGGCTTTGGTCACTTAATCTAACCCAAAATGGGTCCTAATTGATTAATTAACCCAAGGGGGCCTACTAATTAATCAATTAGCCCAATTCAGAGACTTTGTTCACTTACCCTTGTGCAACCTTGATTACTACTCAAAAGTGCTATTTTATAGTTTGTAATTAACTCTTTTAAACACTTTTGAGTAGTAGTTATTACCTTTTAACTCAATTGGCATGTTAAGGACCCTTGCAATCATTTCTAATCAAATTGTGTTAAGTTTTGGTGTTTTTTATTGGTTTTTTATTACCAAAGCAATCCAAGATTGAGGGAGAGCTCTGTATAGTCCATGGCAAAGCAAATGGAAGCTCATTTTCATGAAGAACAAAAGCTTTGGAGTTTCGTAGTCCTTTGCCAAAAGCAAATCAAGAATACAAGGAGGAAAAACAGAGAGAGGAATCTAACATGAAGAAATTCAAGAGGAGAGTAGCTGCTGGACACATTTTGAGCACTTCCTAAAGTCCATTTTATACATACTATATGTCGTTTCGAAGCTCGGGAAGTCAGGAGTCTAACACTTCAAATAGTGTGCAAATCGGAGCTGAAATGAAGAAGTTATGGCCATTGGAAAACAACAGCACCAAGCTGAAAGACAATTTCGCAAGTTGCGAAATCAAAGTTCAACTTGTGAAATGGACAATTCAACTTATGAAATTTTCGTAAGTCATGTTTCAACTTGCGAAATCCATCTGTGTACTCTCAGATATTTGCGACTAACTCTTTTTAGATTTTTTTCTTCAGATATTTGTTGTTTAAATCCTTATTTTCTCCTTGTAATCCACCAATCATAGGATTCCTTAGTTAGAAAGTAAGAAGGAAGGGTGAATAACCTTTCTATATAATCATTTGTAATTTTTTCTTTTAAGATATCTCGGGAGTTTTTTCTCAAAGACCAACTTTTGTATAGTTTTGAAGAAAGTAATACACAGAGCTTTGCTCTACCTTACCTACTCATTTTGATTGTATTTTTCTCACTAGCCAAACAAACTCTGAGGATGTTTTCCCAGAGGATGAGTGGCTAGGCTTTTTGTTTCTTAGAGTGAAGGAAGCTGGGTAAGGTTCCTAATGCAAAAATTGGAAGTTTTGTTGTTTCAATTTTTAATGAAGAGTAAGTGTGACCTGTTAATGGTTTTTATCTTTTTAGTCAACTTAAAATCCCTTAAAATCACCTAGGCCAACACTTGGTAAGGCAAGTGGACTCCATCCATTGAGTTACACTAGTTTATCTCTTGTGAGCCTTTGGGAGGTGGTTTAAAGGTAGGATTTTCTAGAATAGCCAACACTTGGTAAGCTTTTGGACTCCAAGGAGACATCTATTAGTTATCTCTTGCGAGCTTTTGACGGGTAATCCAAGGTTAAGGATCACCTTGAATGGCCAATACTAGGTGAAAGGTATGAACCATTGCAAGATGATTCAGTGATAGGGAATTAGTGTTTGAATCCCTTAAGGGGAAGCATTTGTACCACACCGTTCGGGAAATAACTATATGTTAAATCCCCAATACGAGGAAAAGATTCAAGTGACCAGAACTCTCTTTTTGTATAAGGAACCTGAGCCCAGTGATCTAAAAACTCCAAGAAGCACTTTTCTTTGTAAGGAATTTCCATTACATTATTATTGGTTTCACTTAAAAACCAACCTTTTCAAACATCTTTATGTTTTCTTTTAAAACTAATAGTGAAAAGAAAAACCAGAAATTCAGCTTTAAACTAATATCAATTGTAATTTGAAAACCCATCCCAGTGAACGATCTTAGAGCCACTATGCTATGCTAGCTAATGCTACCCTAGTACATGGTGAAATAGGTTTATAAATTTTGTTGATTACTCCCGTCTGAGGACCAAAATCAAGGCACATCGGTTGATTGAACACCAATCAACAGGACAAACACCGAGTGGGGAATACGAATCAAACCTTGCGTAATTACCACAACAGCATTATTCATAAAAGTGAACCTAAAGGCCATTCGACCCTCATAATACATGCCAACAAGGTATATGAGCTCAGAGTGGGGACCTTAGGACCCATAGGAATACCGGTTCCCTCATAATCTAATTCTAAAGTTGATTTAACATCCCACTATAGAGAATCAACTGAACTCTGATATCATATGTAAATAACAATGAGACACTAAGTGCTCAAGTCCATGACCTACTATCTATTATGTTTAGTCTTCCCATGATTGGTGTTCGTAGTCTAACAAGGTGAAAACTATCAACCTTTCAAGACTACTTCTACCATCCTTGAGTTACAGATCCTCATATTGTGTGTTCAATTGACATATCTTAGCTCCCAAAGAGCTTATGTTAAGTTCCACTTAAGGACATACTATGACCATAGTTTCCATGAACACACCGCCTTAAGATCAGCCAATAGGACACACTATCTCAATCCCAAGAGATATCATGGTGCCTCTATTGAGAATACCTATTAAGAATACCTATTGCTACCGGTTTCCATCAATAATGACTCAATCCATAGAGAATATATGATTAGCTTACGATCTCACCCATAGGTCAAAGTTATTGCTAACTTTATCACAAACCCAATATTCTCTCAAGGTTGAGAGACAACACAATGAAGTTGCTTGGTGAGGTATGACTACTTGATAGCCTTAAGTCATGACTCACCATAGGTCCTATCCAATGTGTAACCATACACACTAGTTCACTCACCATGGGAAACCCATCCCGATAGCCAAGACCGGTCATTCCTCCAATTTGGAGGTGGTGCACTACAACCTGTAATGGGTTTCTTAGACCCATGAATCGGTTGTGAACAAGTCATCTATTTGCAAGAAACCCATGACTTAAATCTTTTGTGCAACGCCTAATACTCCTAAGTCACGTACAATGCAAAAGATGTAGGCTACAATACTCATAAAGTATAATACATGCAATGATAATAGATAAAAGTGAAACTGGAACATCATTAAATAAATAATGAATTCCAATTTTATTATATCATGTCATGCTTTTAAGGGCTTTATCCTAACATTCTCCCACTAACCCTCAAAGCATCATGCCTATAAAGCATGCCAGATACTCATATGAAACCTATATTATCCCTATGACCAACAAAGACTTTCCCTGTCAATGTCTTAGTGAAGGGATCTACTAGGTTCTTTACAAAAGGTATCTTGTCAACCATCATGTCACCCTCTAAACTATCTCAAAACTTTAGAGCATAAGCACATAATCCTTTTTTCTCCTAAGATACTTGAGCATATGCTTGACAACTGTCCAATGTTCTAGACCAGGATTAAACTGATATCTACTCACCATACCCATTTCAAAGCAAATATTTGGCCTAGTACATAGCATCACATACATAAGAGTACCCACTAAAAAGGCATAGGGTATTGACTGCATGCGCTCTTTCTCCTTAGGTGTTTTAGGACACTAATCCTAAGAAAGAGGAATTCCATGCCTAAAAGGTAACAAGCTTTTCTTGTAATCCTGCACCACATACTTGACCAAAAGCTTATCTATGTAGATAGCTTGAGATAGCGTTAGTTTCCTATTCTTACGGTCCCCTAAGGACCTTAATCCCAAGAATATACTACGCTTCTCCCAGATCTTTCATCTAGAATTAAGTTGAGAACCAAATCTTGACTGATGATAATAGCCCTACATCATTACCAATGAGTAGAATGTCATCAACATATAAGATCATAAAGGCCACCATGCTTCCTTGCACCTTCTTGTACACACAAGGTCCTTTGCTATGAAAATATCTGGTTACATCATATAGATGTTAATATCAAGATAATCGTTCAAGAACACTATCTTGACATCCTATTGCAATTATCTCATAAATAAGATACACCGCAATGGGTAGGAGTACTCTAATGGATTTGAATATGGCTACTGGTGAAAAGGTTTCCTATATTCAAAACAATGTCTTGAACTATAACCTTTAGATACAACCTAGCCACATAAATCTCAACTTTTTCCTTTGTTCCTCTTGTAGACCAACTTACACCTATGGGTTTTATCCCTTCAGGTGCTTCTTGAGGAACCTAAACAACATTAGAATCACAAGGATTCTAACTCTACCTCTATAGATTTTTGCCAAAGATGTGTATCCACATCGCTCATTGTTTTATCGTAATCTATGGGATCAATCTCATGTTCCTTTAGAATGGTCTAGAAAGACTTTCCCAAATACACGAATCGATATGGTTGTTTAATAACCCTCCCACTATGACATGGCATCGGTGTACGAGAAATGGAAATGGTTGGTACTGGATCCATAGTATGTTGTGTATAGTGGGACTATCTTCTAGCATTCTCCAATCTATATCATTGTTTACCTTACTACATATCATGTAGTCTTCATCAGAAATATGGTATTTGTAACAACAAACACCTTTTAATAATCTTGGCTATAAAGTAATAATCCTTAAATTCTCTTGGATATCTTATAAACTAATACAACTCTTTAGAAAGAAAGGTATTATATAACCTTTAAGATATATCCCTAAAGAATATGGGAAGTAATGAGAAACCAATCACCGATCTCACTATGTCTATCAAAGTTCAATATCTTCTTTCCATTACTCCATTTTGCAATAAAGTCCTTAGTGCACACAACTAAGATATCATCTCATGCTCCATATGGAAAGGATCGAACCTACTAGACACATTACCTTGATCTTATCGAAGTGTCATGATATGTTTACCTAATAGGTTATCTGATTCAGCCTTAAATTCAATGAGTTATCCAAGGCATTAGATTTCCTATCTACATATCCAAAACTTGAGTATTTATAAAATAAAAAAATGATCAACTACCCATACTTTCCATATATAACCAAAAAAAAGGTTCATATATGAGAGTATGCACTAACTCCAAACATTCCTTGATTCTAAGTCCTTTAAAAATAAAGGGGCATTTTGGTCATTTTACCATCTATATAGGATTCATAGACTGAAAGATCTTCTAGATTAAGAAGGTCCAAACTTAATTAGTCTTTGGATCTTATATAGATTAATATGACCTAGGCATTGGAAGACAAATGTTTGATTAATTCTATGTTCTTTCTTTTAGTGAGATCTAACTATTCTCATTACTTGGCAAAATGATAATGGAGTCTCACATAAGAAAGGTAAACCCCCCACTAGCTTGCACAATTGACTTTGCAATTGAAGTTATGATAATTATAATCCCATCATGTGACCTTTTCATTTGTTGAAAACCCTGTAAAAAATTACAGATAGTGGGACCGGAATCTATCCACCACAATTAGTGAAATCCACCACTATTTATTTAACAATGAGAATATGATGTGTACTTGCCTATCCTTAGGCACTCTGAGCATTCCTTTTCTAGTATCCTAAAAGGTCACAAAGGAATTAATGCCCATGAGTTTGTTCCCTCATTCCATTTCTTGAACTTCCCTTATTTGGTGTTATTGTTCTTCTTCTTGGTAAAAAAAGCCTAAAGAACCTTGACTTCTATATGTACACCCTTTTACTCTTTGAGAATCTTCTTACCATCCCAAAGGATTTTGGTAAGATCTTAAAGATAATTTGAATCCTGGTGTTCATAATAGTCTTAAGGGCAACTTGTTTAGTTGACTTACCCTTATCACCAAATAACCCTTGCAACCTTAAATAGAATATCATAGACTATGGCAATAGACATGTGTTGCTTTTGCAACACACTATCTAAAGATTCAAGTATGAGAGACTTAGCCTTTTGATCTGTCTTATGCCACCTTTAATATGTTTCTCTTACTTTATGATAGGTTTGTTCAAGGAAAATAACAAACTTTATCAAAATCAGCTTCTATGAAATTAATACTATATCCATATTATTTTCAGTATATAATTAGGTCCAATTTAAAAAAAAAAAAAAAAGATAATAGGTGAAGGTTAAAGACATGATATTTGTAACAAATATAATAATTCCATGCATTAATAAAAAGAAACTGAGCATTCAAGGCAAGTTGGTAATTAATTTAGCCAAAATGTAATGCTCTCAAACTACATATATCCATACAAGGTATCCTAGTATGATAAGAATCAAGCCTACTTTAAGCAGGTTATGACTCTTATTACTAGGTAGAGACCCACTCTAATTAATCAACCTACCTTAAACCTTTAAAGGTTATCCTAAGGCATTGATCAACATACCTTTATGTTTAGCCTTTAGCCTATGCAAGTGGGACCACTTTAGGTTATTCTATCACTTCATATCTAAGTTAAGTGTATAACCAAGATCCTTGACATCAATGTTACCAAGTGAAGAGTTTCATCTTTAGGATTGGCCACTCCCACTACAAACATATATAGTCTTGTCCATAAAGAATAGTCTATATCTCTTGATTCCTTGGGTCCACCCATCTTTAAGATGGTGATGGGCCCAAAATCAAGATGGGCTTGATCTTGGGGGCTATGGGTTTGCCTATGGCTCATTCCCACTTAATATTTGGAAGAGAGACTTCAAGATAATTTTGGTAAGTATCTTAAAATAAATTATCTATCATGAGAATTTCCAAAACTTTTATTTATTACTTGAACTGGGACTCCTATGCTAATTAGGGATATCTTTCATATTCCTCATCCATGAACTTTCCTTTTCAAATTAAACGGTTTCCTCCTTCTCTCAGGAAGGGAGAATCTAGAGGACCAATTTAAGTGTCATTCTCCTTCTCTCTTGGGGGAAAAGCCTGTAGAACCACCTAACTCAAATAAAGAAAAGTCCCTAAAGGAATTTGAAATTCCAAATGACAACCAATTTCTTAAATAAATAATAGTGGAAATAAAACTCATGAAAATTGATTCTTTTAAGAAAATAAAAAATTACTATTTTAATTTATTTTATTTGAAACAATATCTTGGTAAGCTATATTAATCATGAATTATCTATCATATATTTTTCCAAAAAAAAAATTATTTCTTTAAATTAGAATCTTGTGCTAAATAAGAAAGATTTTATTTTATAAAGACTTGGAAAAATAAGACTTCTTCCTTAAAATAAAAAGATTCTTAGAGATCTAAAATCTAAAAAGATTTATATTTAAAAAAAAAATTCTAAGAGTTTAATTTTGAAAATGAAGTAAGTTCCTTATTTCTTTCCAACTTGTCTTTACCTAAAATAAAAAAAATTTCTAATTCCTAGCACATTCCAATTTAATAAATTATCTAAAAAAGGAAAAAAAAATTCATTAACTTAAGAATACCAAAATATATTCTATGCCAAAAATAAAAAAGCATAAAAGACATGAAAGGAAATTAAATAAGTAATTCTCATGGCCTTAAAGATCTTGTTGCAGATTTGGTGACTAAAATTTGGATAAAATCCAAATTACCAAAAAAGCCTTGCAACCAAAGATAAGGTTAGTGAAAAAAAGAAAAACCCAACGGGCCCAATTATCACAAAAAGAGGCCCAAAATTGAGCCCAAACAGCCAAAAACAATTTGGCACAGACTCAATCCCGTAATTACATGCCATTTGCGCAACCTTACTTCAATCAATCATATCTCTCTCATTGCAACTCTGAATTGAAATCTGTTTGAAGCACTAGATTCCTGACTTCCTAAACTTCAAAACATAATGCCCCAAAAAGCTCATAAGAGGTAGCCCCGATTTTGAGTTGAAGTCAGCGCCACTATGCTACCATGCTCTCTACATAGCCTTGATTCAATCAACTATAACTCTCTCGTTTCAATTCCAAATTAAAATTCATTTAAAGCACTACATTCCTAACTTCCTAAGCTTCAAAACCATATGTATTTTTCCCCAAAAATCTCATAGGAGGTAGACTCGATTTTGAGTTGAAGTCAACGTCACTATGCTGCCATGCTCTCTACACAACCCTGATTAATTGCGATCCATTTAAAGCCTTGGATTCGTGACATCCTAAGCTTCAAATTCATAGGTGGGTTACTCCAAGAAACTCATGGGAAGTCATCCTAATTTTAAGTTAAAGATGAAAAAATTGTACTACCAAGAATCCCAAATAAAAAACTTTCAAAATTCTTTATTTTCCCTTAAATCACCATATAAACTCATGAAAGAAACTTCAAGAAGCCTTCTTTCCTCTTTTCCAAAAAGGGAATGTGTGCGAACTCTTTATAATGCTTTAGATTGCTCCCATACCCTCCATAGGTTACAAAGAATGATAAAAAAAAAAATGAATTTTTACAACAAAATCCTATACTCCAAAGATTTGGAGTTTACATATCATTCTAAGGTAAAAAACCCATATAAGAAAAGTAAAAAACCAATCCAATAATTATTACATCCCCAATAAAAAGCAATCACAATTATAATAATCATATTATAACAAGACCATAATAAAAAACACACATTTATTATCCTTAGGGCCATGGGATAAACAAAAACCCTGCAAAAACAAGTTAGCACACCTTAGAATGGTACTAACCTATGCCTCTGATACCAGTTGAAAGGAAAAACCTGAATTTCTCTATTTCCCAAGTCTGGATCAGGTTAGGAACATGCATAACTATCCTAGGCTTTTTCTAAATCCTATGTACAGCGCAAAAATAATATTTTTATACTTTAAAAGGATTCATAAAGTGCTAATGAAAACCATAACTCAGATTCAGATGCTCCCAAATCAAATCTACATGGTGAATATGAAGATCGAAATTGTAAAAGTCTCGTAAACTCGAAGTCTTTCGCCCGATGACTCGAACCTTGATCTTGGCAAACTTTCAGTTGGGAGGAAAACATGGTGGATGTTATGGCTCTCAATCTCTCTGGATGGTGGAATACAAAAGCTATGGAAATCCTAACCCCTAAGGGTATTTATAGGGTTCCTAAGTGGGCTTAAGTGACTTGAGCCCACATGGGCTTAGGTCACTTAATCTAACCCAAAATAGGTCATAATTGATTAATTAACCCAAGGAGGCCTACTAATTAATCAATAAGCCCAATCCAGAGACCTTGTTCACTTACCCCGTTGCAACCTTATGTAATTATCAAAATGCCCTTATGCACAAAAGTGAACCTAAAACCAATCTGACCTTCATAATCCATGCCAATAAGGTATATGAGCTCCGAACAGGAACCATTAAGACCCATAGGAATATTGGCTCCCTTAATATCCAATTCTAAATTTGATTCAACATTCCATTAGAAAGAATCAATTGAACTCTAGTATCATATGTAAATAACAACGAGACACTAAGTGCTCAGGTCTGTGACCTACTATCCATTGTGTTCAATCTCCCCATGAACTGGTGTTCGTAGTTTAACAAGAGAAAAGCTATCAGCCTTTCAAGACTACCTCTAACATCCTTGAGTTATAGATCCTTCTATTATGTATTTAATTAACATATCTTAGCTCTCAAAGAGCCTATGTCAAGTTCCACTTAAGGAACTACTATGGCCATAGTTTTTATGAACACACCTCCTTAAAATCACCCAAGGGGACACACTATCTCAATCCTAAGAGAGATCACGGTGCATCTATTAAGAGTACTTATTGCTACCGACTTCCATCAACAATGACCCAATCCATAAGGAATATGTGATCAACTTATGATCTCACCCGTAGGTCAAATTCATTGCTAACTTTAGCACAAACCCAATATTGTCTCAAGGTTGAGAGACAACACATTGAAACAACTTGGTAAGGTCATGACTATTTGATAACCTTAAGTCATGACTGATTATAGGTCATGTCCAATGTGTAACCATACACACTAGTGCACTCACCATGGAAAATTCATCTCGATAGCCAAGACCAGTCATCCCTCCAATTAGGAGGTGGTGCACTACAACCTCTAATGGGTTGCCTAAACCCATGAACCGATTGTGTATCTATTTGCAATGAACCCATGATTTAGATATTTTATGCAACTCCTAATGCACCTATATCACATACAATGCAAAAGATGCAGGTAATAATGCTCATAAAGTATAATACATGGAATGATGATAGATAAAAGTGAAATTAGAACATCATTAAATAAATAATGAATTCTAATTTTATTACATTATGTCATGCTTTTAAGGGCTCTATCCTAACAGTTATGTGTGGTGGGTCTGTGTTTGGTTAATAAGAAGAGAATGTATGGGTATGCAGAGTTGGAAAGTAGGTAGATTGGTCAATGAGAGACCAATGGGAAAGACCTGTGTTTACAACTCTATCTGCCTTTAATAAGAGATTATGAAAATGGAATTCTGATTCCATAAATGCAACATGACGGGAGACAAAGAGTTTATGGGACATAGGATCAAAGCAACAATAAGCATTATGTTCTAAGGAATAACCAATGAACACGCAAGGATGGGAACAAGAATCAAGTTTGTGAAACGTATAGGGATGAAACCAAGGGTAACACAAGTATCCAAATACTCGCAATTTTGTGTAGTTGGGATGTTTCTTGAAAAGTTTTTCAAATGGAGATTGGTGACCAAAATTGGAGTTGGCAGCCTATTAATAAGATAGGTTGCTATTTGGAATACAAAAATTCAAAAGTAAAGTGGCAATGACACATGATGGAGAAAAGCAAGTCCAATTTCAACCACATGATGATGTTTACGTTTTGTTGTACCAACGATTTAGGGTGTATGAGGTGGTGACTTAAGACGTTGAATACCAAAATGAGAAAGGACATGACTAAGACTTTGATACTCTCCACCACCATCAGAATAAATTGTTTGTATGGTAATTGTGAAGTAATGTTCAACAATAGTTTTGAAACATTCAAAGATAGAAGTGACATCAAATATATGTTTAAGTGGACAAAGCTATGTATGTTTTGTAAAATAGTCCACAAAAATCACATAATAACAATAATGATCATATGAAATTATTAGTGCAGGACCCCAAACATCTGTGTAAATCATTTCTAATGACCTAATACACGAGATTAATGAGGTGCCAAATGTCAATTTGTGACTCTTATTACTAAGGCAAGAGTCACAATGAGAAGAGAAGATACGAGGTGTAAACATAAGTAGAGCTTGAGTAGAAACCAACTTGGTGAGGACTTGAGATGAGGGGCGACCAAGACGACAATGCCAAGATTCCATGGTGGGTTTGCTTGCGAGAAAGGCTTGTGGTTTGGTTGTGGAGGTTGAGGATGACATTGGTCACTGGTTGACATTTCCTTTATTCCGACCTTGCACCGAGGATGCCCCCGTGCTCAAATCCTTCACAATAAAGAAATCAGGAAAAATTTGAATAGATGTGTTATTTTGATGGCAAATTTCAGAAATAGAAATAAGGGTTTTTTTAATCAAGGGTGCACACAAAACACTATCAAGCGAAAAAGTGGTTATGGGTAAATCGATTGTGGTGGAACTGACATAAGTTATAGGAATGTCATTACCATCACCAATCATAATGTCCTCATTACCACCATAATCAAAGTATAGTGAGAGATTTTGAAGATCTGAAGTGATGTGATGAGAGGCACCCAAGTCAACTATCCAAGTGTCACTATCGCTGGCTTGATCCCTGGCCATGTAGTTGGCTTGAGGTGAGAAGCGTGGTGGTGGTCGAGAACGACATACCTAGGCACTGTGGCCAACTTTGTCACATAGTAGACATATAATTCGGCGTTGATTAGTACCATTGTTGGGATGCCAAGAATGTTGTGAAGAATTGAAATGTTGTTGGGGATGGAGATTTCCTTGATTGGAAAATTACTGATTACCTTGAACAATCTTTTTTCCCTGATTGTCAAAGATATTTCTATTGCCAAAGTTACTGGCTGATCCTTTGTTGTTGAAATTGCCTCTCGGATGCTAACCAATTTTTTTCACTGTTTCCCTTATGATTAGAGATTTTGTAATGAAACAGAGCAGTGATTGGTGGAGTTTCCCTACTGGTGTTATCTTGCTTCAAAAGAGTTTCTTGATCCTATAATTTGTCATGAAGTTCTTTGAATGTCACTAGTGAGTCTCTGGCTCAAATGGTAGCACTAATTTCTTTAAAATCATTGCTTAGCCCATTGAGAACATGGAGGATAATTTCATTTTCACTAAGAGGATAGCCCATGAGAGCAAGATCATCGGTAATGATTTTGATGGTCTGCATGTATTCAACAATGGATTGAGAACCCTTTATTTTCTTCATCAGAATATTACGTAAACTAAGCATTATGGTTCATGATCGGTTTGCAAAAGTGGTCTTCAGTTTCTACCATGCTTCATGAGAAGTTATTGAAGAGGAGATAAGTGAGGCAACAACCCATGTGACTGATGCAAGAATGGCATAGAGAATGAGACTATCATGTCGTTTCCATAACTTACACTCGGGGTTGGAGATAGGCATTGTAGAACCAGATTGTAGGATGGTTTCGGGAGGACAAGGAGTTGTGTCATCGAGGAAGCCCATTAGATCATATCCAAAGAGAAAATTAGTGAACTGTGCTCTCCAAGATGCAAAGTTCATTTTGCTGAGTTTGAATGGCATTTGTGTGGCAGCATTGATGGAGATAAGGGTGTTTGGTTGAAATGAGAGATTGTTTCCTGTTGTGAGAACTACAGGATTTGCAGAGGTTGAAGAAAACTCATCAGCCATGATTCAAAACTGTGAATAGAGAGAGAAATAAAAAAAATGGGAATGATGATAGAGGTTGTTGGATGTGTTGTGCAAAGCTTACTTATAGCAAGTAGGGCTCTGATACCATGTTAGGTTTACAGAAAGGATAGAAAAATGAGAGCATATTATTCCTTTGTGATTCATTGTATTATATAATGGTTATAAGAGATATGTGTGAGCTGTAAATTACAAGCGAGATTGGTAGGAGATTGATAAAGAATATGGGTAGTGTTTGCTGCCAAAAATATATAGGTAAGGTCAACGGATTTTCCTTTCAGGCACGAGGTTCCAATGATGGTCATTTTGAGAGAGGTGCTATATAGATTTTTTTTGCTTCTGGGTTTTGGATTTTGGATTTTGGAAGTGGATTGTTTTGTGTTTTCTGATTTTATCCATTTATTTGTTCGGAAAGTTGATGTTTTAGTTGATGGCAGAACACTTGAAGATTCATACACAGAATTTTTAAAGTGGAGGTAGCCACACCATCATATGGCTAGGAAGTCAACACGCGCTTTTGGAAGAGCCACTCACACACAAAGGATCAAGGAGGCACCAAAATTCTGAAGATGGGGCAGCCATATCCTCACGCGTAGCCACTACTAATTAAGTTTCCTATTATTATGAATAACACCACTGCTATTTCTGTAAGGTTGAGGTTGTTACTGCCATTTCAAAGTGCTTTAATTTCATTATTTTAAAAATTGTTGTTGTATAGTGGCCGTGGAATTTCAAGTACGAATAATTTCATAATATGTAATGTTGAGATGATTTTATTATTGTTATTATTATTATATTATATTATATTATATTATTATACTTTTGAATAATTGTTGTTGTATAGTGGTGGTGGCAGTTTCATATAATTGCATTATAATATATAATTGTTGTTCTAATTAATTTTTAGGTTTTAGGTTTTAAATGAGTAATATAATATGTGGTTGTGTGAGAGCTAGTGTTTCAGGTTTTAAATATTAAGTAATATAATATGTGACTGTGTGTGTTAATGTTTTGGGTTTTAAATATCAAATGAATTAGTGTAATTGAAATGTAATGGTTGCTTTAAAATGCATGTTGATGATAGTGAAAAATGATAAATATAATGGTTGATTTTTTTTAAGGATAAAAAACCTGTGTAGGAGGTTGATTAAAGTTACAGTTTTAAAATTTAAGCATTAGGTTTTTTGTTTTTTTTTTTTAATGCTAATAGGAAAGTTAGTGTTTTTAATTTTTTTTGTTTTAAATATTATTTTAATGTAGATAAAAGCTATAGTTTTAAAAAAAAATTAATTTTCAATATTTTTTTTAATGCTAATGAAAGAATTGAATTTTGTTTACTTTTAGTTTTAGATATTATTTTAATATAGATAAAGTTAGAGCGTTTAAAATTTTAGTTTTAGTTAAATTTCTTGTGATAATAAAAAATTGGAGTCTTTAAAATCTTTAGTTTAATTGGGTGATTTAAGTTAAAGTTATTTTTACTAGATTATTTAGTTATGTGGTAAAATATTTTTCCTAAATTCATTTTAATTTAATTTATTTC
>JAJJMJ010025591.1:425176-453402 GCA_022059055.1 Vitis cinerea | reverse complement strand
TTTTTTTTTTTTTTCACTGTCTCTCATTGTACTTTTATTCCTTTACATCTATGCCATGTCCATGTTTCTAGCATTTTCCCTTTTTGATTTATTCCTTTCATTTTTATTTGATGCTTTTATTTCCCAATGAAGCTGTGAGGCTCTCACAGTCCGTTTAGAAGTATTTCGAAAAACCATTTTTAAGTTTTAATATGAAAAGCGTTTTTAAAGGAAAATAATGCATTGGAAAACACTATTAAATATTTTTAAAAATTACATTAATATTTTGTAATGAATCACTTTTCAAATGACTCTCTCAAAAAACAATTTTAAAGAAAATATTTTCACTAAAATCACATTCTAAAAAATATTTTTAATCTTTGTAATACTTTAAAAAAAAATATCAAAATAGTTATTTTCAAATATCAAAAAAATTATAAATACTTCCTAAAATTATTATTAAATAAATTTTTAGAATCCATTTGATAATAATTCTAAAAAACTTTACACCCCCTTTTAATACTTGAAAAAGTAAAATTTTCAAATAATAAAAATGTTAAAAGTACTTTTCAAAATTACTATTAAATAAACTTTTTAATATGTGTCATTTCACAATATTTTTACTTAAATTACTTTTAATTGAAACATTTTCTCTAAAAATATTTATGTGAAAATCATTAATCAGGTGTATTTTTGGGAAGTATTATAAGTAATTTTTTAAAAGTGTTTTTTAAGTTCTCCCTTGGTTTATGCATTGTTATTAATTAAGGTTTAGTAATATTTCTAATTTTTTTAGCCGAAAAAATTGAACAATTTAATGTTAAAAGAAATTTGTGGGTACAAGTATTAATATATCGGCTCCAGTGACCATAAGTAATTATTTAAAAATATTGAACAGATAAAGGAGTTCTTTCATGAAAAGCTATTGCCCTGTTTTTTGTCTTTTCTATTAAAGAATTGTTATAAATTCAAGTTGCTTTTGCTCTGCCCAAGAATCCATGGTGGTCCTTTCATGAGTGATGGCACCCATGTGGCTTCTCGGACGTTTTCAATGAATCATTGTCCTTGTGCATGTGAGGTGGCGCACCAATCGAGAGTGAGATATTTAAAAATTATCTTTTTGAATAGAAAATAGTCTCTGAAGATCCTTTTTCTCCCAATCAGATTTGGACAAAAGCAGGCTCTAAGCTTATTTTCAAGACTAATATAGCATGAAGAGTGGGAAGGCCACTCGCATTGTAAAAATATATCTACAATGGACAGAAATTCACTAAGGTCCTTGATGTTTTAAATAATTTTTAATTTACATGATTTGTAGGAGGTGCAACTTGCTTATGATATAAATAAATGCAATAATGATTGAGGTATGGAGTTAAGGGCCTTTATATGGTATCTTAGAATAATGTTTAATTATAATTATAATTTGATTAGATGATCTCAATAGTTCAAAGCAATGGATTCAATTGGTAATTGTGAAGTAAAAATTAATATTAAAAGTAATCTTGATAAGTAATAATACTATCATATTAGATTGCGGATACCAAATAATGAAGAGTCTGCATAATGGACCTGAGTTTTACCTTGTTCTAATTTTATAAAATATTGAAGTACAATTGATTATCTTTAGTGAAATGTTGAATTAATTTTATAATTAGATTATAAGTGAGTTGACATTTTTCTATGGATCCCGATAATCCTCACTTGAGTACTTAATTCATAGTGACACATTAGTTTTGAGGAATTTAGAGTCAAGATTCATAAATGTGCATAAGAGTATTTTGGTAAAAATGTAAGGTTGTACTAGATCTTATAAATTGGTTTTTTAAATTTGGCTAATTAATTAATAGGATATGCGCTAATTAATTAATTAAGATTTAAATAAGTTAAATTAAGTGATTTAAGCTCATTTTGAGTTTAAGTTACTCAAGCCCGCAAAAAACTAATCAATACTCATAGATTTCTATTATATTTCAAATAATAAATATAAGGCACATACATGTTTATTTATTTTACTTATTTATATGTTCTTACATATTATGTAATTATATTTATTTTTTTTTTAAAATAAAAAAAAGCCTTAAAAGATGTTTGTTTTTTAAATAAAAATGGAAATTTATTTTAAACTATGTCTCATTTGAGAGTTTTTTTTTTAAATAAAAATAAAATTTATTTGAACTATGTATAAGGATATTATTATAATTTTTTTTTTCTATTCTCATTTCCATCATTACACTACCTTAAAAAAATAAATATATAATAGTTTCAACCTAGCATTTTTAGGTGCACCCAAACACACAAGTTGATATTATTAAATTCCTGCATGTTTAAAGAAAATGGATTTAATGTAACCTTGACATAAAAATAAATATTTGTTATATTCTTATAATGCATCCAAACACAAAATTGAGATCATCGAATTCATTTTTATTCAATGAAAAATAGGAATGAAAACAAAATATTTATTATCATATACCACATATGATTATGTAAAAATTATATAAAATTAATAATAAATTGAATTTGAAAATCTCTTCACATAAGTATAGTAAAGTCTAGTTAATAAAATAAAGGATGTAATCCCTATTAAAAAGTTGGAGAGATAAGTGGCTTCGAGTGACCTTCCTAAGCAATTTTAATCATGGTAGGTAGATAGGAAGAAAATATGTTGAAATTTCTAGGAGGCAGTAGTGCTCAAAGTCATGAAATTTCTCTCCTAATCTTTTTGACATTCAACAATGGTGGGCTACAGAGAGAGGATGAAAGTTGAAAAGAAAAAGGGCCTTTGGATGGTAGGTGTGAAGGCAACATGAAATTTCCACATTTCTATTTGTTTTTCAAATGAAAATTTGTACAAATGAAATTAGCGAAGAAAAAGTGAAAAGGAAATAAAATATAGAATTAAAATTAATAATTTTTTTTATCCTATTTTAAAATTATTTTATTTATTTAATATTTTTTATGTAAAATTTAAATAATAAGTTTTTGAATTTTAGGAGGGCGTGGATCTTTTTTCAATAAGTGGAATGTGTTTCTTTTTCTTTATTTTTTATGTGTGTGGGTGAAGAAAAGAACTTTCAACTTCCTCGATAGTTGCATGGAAGGATGACTAGCACTACTAGGACAAGAAAGTTGAAACCCCCATTGTATTTTAGCAATCATGGTGTTGGTATAGTGGGTTTGATAGGAATCATTAATGTTGATTTTGGTGCAGTTCTTTATTTTTAATTATTTTTTTATTCTATTTTAAAATTATTTTTTTTATTTAATATTTTTATGTAAAATTTAAATAATAAGTTTTTGAATTTTAGAAGGGCTTGGATCTTTTTTCAATAAGTGGAATGTGTTTCTTTTTCCTTATTTTTTTTTTGTGTGTAGGTGAGGAAAAGAACTTTCAACTTCCTCGGTAGTTGCATGGAAGGATGACCAGCACTACTAGGACAAGAAAGTTGAAACCCTCATTGTATTTTAGCAATCATGGTGTTGGTATAGTGGGTTTGATAGGAATCATTAATGTTGATTTTGGTGCAATTCTTTATTTTTAATTATTTTTTATCCTATTTTAAAATTATTTTATTTATTTAATATTTTTATATAAAATTTAAATAATAAGTTTTTTGAATTTTAGAAGGGCTTGGATCCTTTTTCAATAAGTGGAAAGTGTTTCTTTTTCCTTATTTTTTTTGTGTGTGGGTGAGGAAAAGAACTTTCAACTTCCTCGGTAGTTGCATAGAAGGATGACCAGCACTACTAGGACAAGAAAGTTGAAACCCTCATTGTATTTTAGCAATCATGGTATTGGTATAGTGGGTTTGATAGGAATTATTAACGTTGATTTTGGTGCAGTTCTTTATTTTTAATTATTTTTCATTTATTGGAAGATAGTAAAAAAATTGGAATCTTTCCTTGTTTTTGGATAATGGCGGGATTGGTTGGTATTCTCTTAGAACTCTTATTTACTTAGGGTATTTTCGATTTCTTGGAAGTATGGAAAAAAATTTTAAAAAAATAATTTTTTTATAATAAAATCTTAAAAAAAATAAAAAAAATTAAAAATTTATACGTTTTAAAATTATTTAATATTTATATAATAAAGGAAACTAAGTGAAATAAGTTTTGAATAAACATATAAAAATAAATTATTGATTTTGAATCTATTTTTTTATTTTCTTTTTATTTTTTTTTTATATTTTATTTCCCTGTTCCCTCAATTTTTTTAGGAAGCAAACATAGTCTTAATTTTTTCATATATTTTTTTTTTTCATATTTCTCTTTTGATATTTTGAAATTTACATCAACATAAACACTATTACTTAAAATTTAAAAGATTGAGAAATTTTATGCCCTATTAAGTAACCCTTTTCGAAATTAGTTCTCAAAAATAGTTTTTGAGAATAATTTTTGAAAACTATTTTCTTCTATTTTATATAACAAAAACATATTTGAAAACCTGAAATGTTTTTAATATGTTTTAAATATTTTTAATTATATTTTAAAAATAATTTTTATATCCAATGCTTTATTTTTATTCACTCTATATAGTTATATAATTATTTTTTAAAACAATCCTAAAAAACACTTTATTTTTCATTCTTAATATTTAAAAATAGGCTATTATTATTAAACATCTTTTCTTATTTTTTTATTTTGAATAATAAAAAATTATTCTCAAAAACAGTTTCTGAATAGGTCTTATATCTCTCTATCATTTAAAACCTTCTTATTTGTTGTCAAATTATTTAAAAAATAAAATCATAAAAAGAATTTATGAACATAAATACATTAGAAATTTATGTTAAGCATATTTTTTTTAAGTAGACAATAAAGTTATTATTTTTCATCATATACTAATTTTAATATTAGTAAATATTCCTTGTATACCATTTTTTAAAAACTTACAGGCACTTTTTACTATTTCTTATTCAAAATTTTCAATATTTCTACTTTTAAATTTATTTCCTATATTTATTTTTATTAATATTTTACATATTCTTTATTTAAAATGACATTTTTCCTTACAATTATGTTTCTTATTATTAAAATGAAATTTTCACTTTGCCTTTACTACCTTTATTTTTTATTTCTAGAAATCTTTTGTATCATTCACATCTTTAATCATTATTTTCATTATTTTTAATCCATGACTTAAAATTAAATTTTTTATTAAGTTTGTTATTAATACTAAACATATAAAATATTATTCTCTTCACTTTATTATTTCTTTCTTTGGACTTAGTAATTGCAATTAAATTTTATAATTATTTAATGAATTTATACTAAAAATTATTATTATTCATTATACACTAATCATTACTACTAAAAATGAATTAGTTTTTATTATAAAAATATTTTCATTAATAGTAATTTATAGTCTAATAAATAAACAAAATACATAGTAATTGATTAAATCATGTTCCATTCAAAAATTTTCTTATGATTTATTTTCTTAAATAAAAAACAAGTGGGGCCCACTTGAGTACTCTGAGAAGTGAAAAGTAGTTGTGGTGAATCGGTGATGGTTTTCAAGTCATCATCATCGTTATTATGGGCCACCATTGGGCCACTTTGACCTCAAACCAGTTTAGCCCAGTTCGTTAAACAATGACCTGAACAAAGCCTGACTAATATCCGTAACAACAGCCCAGATTCTAATAAATTTTGGAGACATTGACGATATGTTTAGTAATGAAAATGCGTACAATTTTTTGACCTTATGTTTCGGTTATTAAAAACTGAAAAAGAAAAAATTGAGTTGATCTTTCCTCTAATAAAATATTTGTATGTCCCATATATCAAACACCCCCAAAATAAATAAATAACATAGATCGAGAGATTAGGCAAGAATTGGCCATCTACAAGACCGTCGTGTTGACACAGGTTATGACCACTTACAAGGCACCAAGGGTGAAGGTGCCAAAGCATTGCCCTTAAAATATAGATAGCTACTTTTGCAAGAGGAAATACACCTTCCTCAAAACCATTTTCTGAAATTTTATGTTTGAGAATTATGGATAATTATGATTTTTTAAAAGTTGCAATTAAACAAAAATTATGTTGATAAATCACATTGTAAAGTGTGAGACTCATAGGTTATGGTTGGTTACTAGAAAATATAAACAAAAGAAAATAGAGAAGAAAAGCACAAAAAAAAATAAAGAAAGAAAGAAAAATAAAAAATATATTTAAAATCAATAAATTATTTTTATATGCTATTTCAAAATCATTTCACTTATTTTAACTTTTTTATAAAATGATTAAATAATTTAAAATATATAAATTTCTAACTAATTTAAATTATATTCTATTTCCTTTCATATTTTTTTTAATATAATCAAACATAAAAAATAAAAATAAAAATAATCAGTTTTTTTCTTTCCTTAATACTTTCCGAGAACCAAATATAACCATAAAGTTCCATCTAAACACACTTAAAACTTACCATCAAATACTACTTTTAGAAGATTAAGAAGCTCTTGGTGAGGATGTAGTTGGATTCAGAACTTTTGATAATCGACTATCCAAGCCACCAACTCAACAAGAGTGACACAATGGTAAGAATGCGATGTTCTCAAACCCAAATCATATATTGGATCATATAGAAATCGGTTTCTCAAGAAAAAGAATGGTAATCCAATTAAGCAAATGCCACAAATGAAATCAGAATGAGAAGAAAAGCACAAATTTCATTTTTCATAGATTCATCCAAACAGTCAACCAGGTAACAATACTGAATTCAACATGTTTATAAAGGATAATTACATGCATTTACTCCAGTAAAGTTTTATGTACAAGCAGTGTTATGTTAGAAGCACAAATGGCATCATTACAGTAAATGGGGATGATGAAGCAAATGGTTTCAATACAATCTTTATCACACATCCCTTACCTTTAGCTTCACTTCCATGTGGGGATGGACGGGCTTCTTCGGACTTGAAGGAACAGGACTGAATTTGCGAACCAGGAGTTTGCAACATGGCAAAAATATTATGTAGAGTATGACCAAGATAAAGGGTGCTGCAACAAGCCATCCCAGCAACTACAAAAGATTTGCTCAAAAATTGAAATTCAGTAAGACCTTGCAGATTCAAAGAAAGAAAGGTGAAAGGGAAATTTTACTATTAGAGTGAAATACAATTAGAGTACAATGTGAGATCAAAATTCTACAATTTCTAATGAGATCTTGGATAGATTCAAAGGGGGAAAAATCAATGATAGTTTTGCCATTTTAGTCTATTTAGTTAAGAGTTAAACAAAGAAGTAGGCCACAACAATTTCCTAAATAATTACACATTCTCTCCCCACATTTCTCTGCAATCTTCTCAGATTAATTTGCTCCCTTTCAGTTCTTTTGATTATTATGCAAACCCTGACAGTCCTTTACTCAAAAAGATTGAATCATCATCTTTATCTACCATTTTGCAAGTCATATTCATTGGATCCCTTAAAATTGCTTAGTTGAAAGAGAGAAGCTATCAGTTTAGAAATAGTGATTGACAACCTACCGCATGAACGATGCTTAATAAGACTTCTCGAGAAGCATGGCCAGTCAAAACCTTTTTCATAGCATCAGACGTCAATGGAAAATGAGGTCCACCGGAAATGACTTCACCAAAGCGCAAGAAGGGAACCACCAGACTAGAATATAAAACATGGTACAACAATTAGAACATACAGATGGACAACAAAACAAAAGCTGTGGAGGACAGCATCCATGGACAATTATCTGTAAAGCATGTACAAGTATTAGACAAACACCAGTTGTGCCTAAATTCGTCAAATGAAGTTTGGACTTGTTAGCATCCCTTTTTAAGTAATTTGTACATTGTCTGCCTTCTCATTTTTTACATTAATGCTCTATATTAGGTAGAATGTGCAAATTGTGTCTTACTCGTTAAAGTGTATGATGTACATTGTGGGCCCAGATCCTACAAGCCTAAGTTTTTAGGAAAATTGGTTGTTCAACATGGTATCAGAGCCTTATTTGGTGGAAGGTCAAGTATTTGAAGCTCACCATTGCATGTTTATTTACCCAACTTATTAAGCCCAAAAATGAAGGCTACACGTGAGGGAGAGTATTGGAGTGTATGATATACATTGTGGACGCAAATCCTACAAGCTTATGCTATTAGGAAAATTGGTTGTCCAACACAACTAACTAATTAAGTAATATATATTATTCCAAAATTTCAATTTTTCTGAAATACCTTGTTAATCCATCGGGCAGTTTCCATAATCACACTTGTAACTCATAACCCACCATACATAATACGGAAAACAAAAAAAGGACAATCATATGAATTTCTGTAACCTTTAAGTGACAACGTGAAGCAACTAAAAAAATAAACGATGCAAAAAGTAAAGGAGAAAATGGATCAAACATGCAGCGAACTTGTAGTAATATACAGTAAAGAAAAATTATAATGAAGGTCTTTTTAAAAAGAAAATTGGAAAAAAAGAAGATTTTGTGCCAACTTAAAAAATTAAATGAGATACTATCTAAGAATTTGAGCCAAATCCATGTCATATATTTGCATCCGAGCAACTTTAATTTCACACTTTATCTAGCTTTCAAATAAACAAATAGAAGTACAACTTTACATATGAACATCAGATTAAAAATTGAATTGTACCCTGTAGCTAGAAACAATGAGCAACAGAAGAGAAAAAATATGACTTCACATAAAAGAAACATCTATTTACCTCAACTCTATTGGAGTAGCAATGAAATTAGCAAGCATCACACTCGGAGAATGACAAAGAGATCCAAGCAATGCAATCGCCATTCCACACAAAAACACAGTTACCCCTGTCATTAACAAAATTAGCTAAAAATATGATGTTATCCAAGGAACTCAAGTTACATCGAGTAGCTTTATGCATCCATATCATAAGAAAATACAAGCAGAATTGTGCACATGGTTGGTTAATTGAGTAACTTATGCCTGTTCACCAATTTTGACCAATCAGCACAACCACTTAATTTATTTAAAATAAGCATTGAAGTAGTGAAAAATGCCTAAGCAAAAATGATGACCTTATCTATAAATAAGAGAAAATGGCATGATATATTAAAGGAGAAGGAAAAGGTATGCAAACAGGACAATTCGGATTCAGGGAGTTATGGATTCTAGCATCATTTTAGAAAACATCTAAAACGTACAAAGATATTAATTTTCTCCTGAGTGGGTCTGTGTAAGAAGGCAGAGCAGGAACGAAATGAGAGAAACAAGCTTGCTATAGAACTCTAGTCTGCAAAAAATTGTTTTCCTCTGCATCTCTTTTAATCAGTTTAGATATAGAAGTAGAAAGAACATCCATCTATTTGTTGCTAGATAGCACTTTCACGTTATTTTCTTCATTTATTTTGTAGCCAGACAATCATGGTGGGTATCTTTCATGAATGGTAATTCACTAGAAAAGTAAAAACAGCACATGCAATAATGGAACACAACTCAAAAGAAGCAAGTGAAAGAATCAAGAAAGGAAAGCATAACAGAGGATTCAAGAAAGGTTTACAATGAAAAATGAATTCATGATCTTTAAAAATCTGGAGTTCTCATTTCTGGTGATAGTTATAATGCTGCTCCTAAATGCACAAAAAAGAAATGTGGGTGGGATTAGACCTCAGATACCCAGACTACTCTGAGTGCCTGCTTTGATACTCAACAACATATACAAAAGCATTCTCAATGTCATCCAAGAAAGCCTAAAAACAAAAAACAAAAAACAAAAAACAAAAGAAGAAAAAGGAAGAAGAACATCAGCACCAACAAGTTCTAGGCAGTGAACAATGAAGTTAATCCATGAGCCAGACTTCTTTGACATTGAACACCAATCCAAAACAACCCAATTCTAGGCTGTGAGCAACACTTCCCGCCAAACAACCACCCACCTCCTCTTTCTGGAAGACATCGGTCTTTTCAATATAATTTTCACTAGAAGTTACAATTCTGCCAAACGGTTACTAGACCTACATTCTCTTTAAGTTCAAAGTCATAGAATGGCATCAAAATATCATAAAATTTGCAATACAAAATCAAGATATCATCTGGATGCACTCAATTCATATAGTTGAGTCAGGGTCAAGATGAATACAAACTGCTAGAACGATAAAATAATATTTCAAACAAATAATTTTTTGATTATTTAATAAAGTTTATTCCCAAAATACTGCTATTAAAATAAAATTAGAAATGCCCAAAACCAACATACCACATATAGGAAATACTCCCAAAGTAATCCCAAGAGCTGCAGAGAAAGCCAATTGCTTCGGCTCCGCCCCCCTAAGAAAATTCAACCCAATTTCTCATCAATACCTCAAAAAACGATCATTCATGAAGAAATCAGAATCTCGATTGTTTGCTACCAAATTTTAGATCAACCAACAAGCATTTCAAAATCAATCCAAGTAGAGAACATCAGAAGGCAGATTATAAGCAAAACATAATATCCCTACAAGATTAATATAGTAGCATTGAAAGAGTTGAGCTTGCTTAGTAGTGGAAATGGAATGGTTTTCAGAGTTTTTTTTCTCTAAAGAATTAAAATTTTTAACTCTTTTTTAATCGCTGAAGTGTTTGCATTTTTCAAAGCTATTCCTTTCACGTCTTGTGGACATGTCTCATCTTCAGGAAATCTCCCAAAAATCATTCCTTGAAAGCAGGTCAGCAAATTTCCGAAACTGACAACAGTTCTGGATTCCCCAAGTAAACAGGCCCTAAAAATCCAAGCATGCCAATTCAAATCCAACACAAAGAAACACACTATTCAAATCCAAACCTTGAACTGATTTACACAGAAACGTACACAAACAGACGTGAATTACTTCCAATATCACCAAATCCTAATCAACCGAGAGAGAAAGGCAGTGACCTGCGAAGGATTTGGAGAAGAGGATCCACGATCTTCTTATTGAACCAAGGGCCAACTCCGATCTTCGTGGGGGAAACCGGCATTTTCTCGAGAAAACTCCGCCCAATTTTCCCGGAAAAAAATGAACCAAATTTACTTTAGGGTTTCTTCAAGCCTCTTCTTCTCTTTAAATTCCCCCGGTGGATTGAAACTGAAACAATTTCAGACTCATGCAGTATTAAATTTCTCCTAGAAATTGGTGTCGATTCCTTTTCAGAAATGAAATCATTTAATTTCGTGAGACCGACACAAAGCTTGTTTTTAAAGAAGAAATTTTATTTTATTTTACTTTTATTTTATTTTTTTTTTTAATTTGTCTTGTTAACAGCAGGAATAAGGTTGTGACGTGGCAACTCGCAACTTGCCACGGTGGAAAGAAGGGGTTCTTTTCAAATAATAATAATAATAATAATAATTTTTCACCATAATTTAAAATTTTTTTTCATAATTTTTATAACAAGTAAAATAAGGGAATTTATACCTTTGTTAATAAATATAAATTAAAAAATGGCAATTGAGTTCCATCAAAGAAAGGCATTACCTCCAATGCACTTCGACCGACCATGGGGCTTCATATTTTAAATGTATCTTATTATATTTTTAATTTTCATTTTTTTATTTATATAAATTTTTAATCCTAATAACATTCATGTATTAAATGTAAATATAAAATACTACCTTTAATCCTCATACTATATGACCATACAATTAATGGAAATATTTAGAATAGTTTTAGGATTTATACATTTTTTATAAATTTAAATATAAAAAATATTTTTTCACTCTTTAACCACATAATGTGAAAGTTTTTGACTTATTTTAAATTTTTAATTAATTCTCAATTTTTTATTTATAAAAATACTTAGAAAATGTCTCAAATATATTCTAAATAATTATCCTCTTTTCAAAACTAACTTTTAAATAATTGATTTTATTCCAAAATCTGTCAAATATGTTTTTCAATTCCAAAAAGTATTTCACCACAACCTCTAAAGGTATGTTTAATGACATTCTTTTTTTTTTTTTTTTTCTATAAAAAAAAATAGTTATCAAGAAATAGTTTTTTTTAATAACTTTTTAAATGATTCTTAATTGTTTTTAATAACATAATTTTATTTAAGAACTTAAATATGAAAATTAATTTTTTAAATTTAATTTAATTTCTCTAAAGGTATGTACACTTACTTTTTATTTATTATTTAAAACAGAAAATAAAATAAAATAAAATTATTATTAATTTAATTATATATGAAATAGAAATGGAATGAAGTGGTATAAGAAACTATACCATTATCTTAACAGCCATTATAAAGTCTATGCATTTGATGGTAATTTTAGGAAATATTTTTAATTTAAAAAATATTTTTTTAAAAAAAATTATGTATTTGACAAAATTTTAAAAATACTTTTAAAAGTTTAAAAAATATTTTGTAATAATGAAAAATTATTTATAGTGTTTCCCAAAAAGAAACTTTATATGTAATTATTCTAAAAACGTTTCTAACAAAACACATCAACTAAAATATTGTAAGAAACTGTTTTTAAAAATATTCCTTAAAAAATGTGGAATTTAAAAATATCAAATTCACAGCATGTTTTCAATTATTTCTGAAAATGAAAATGCAACTGCCAGATGGGCCATGTGGTACAAACTCCCTATCTATTCAACTTAATTTAAAAAAAAAAACAAAATATTTTATTTTTATTTCTGATATTGGACTAATATTTAAATATAAATATTTATCATTCATTTTCACTAAGTATAAAATTATTTTTAAAATACATTCCTAAATATAAAATTTAATGGTACATTACTTTTATTTTTATTTCATAAATAAAAAAATTGAATAATATAAAAAAGAAGGCTTATACTTAAACTAAGTAAATGAAAATTCAATAATAAAATAATATTCATATTATTATCCATTTTTATAAAATATTATTAATTTTCTCAATAAATACTAAATAAAATTATACACTATTATCATATTTATATTTGACATTGCTATTAAAAATTCATTTTTCTAAATAAATACAATACAATAATAATTTAAGAGAGAATTGTGTTTTGAGCCCAACTGGACCCACAAATTATCAAATGGTCCATATATCTAACAAAATTAAGGCCACCACCCAAGCAAAGTCTCAAAATTAATAAGAAGGATATCCCATCTATAATATGCCGAAAATGCCCTTGGATGGGTATTAAAAAAAAAAAAAAAAAAACTGAAATCCACTTTGGATTTCTTCCTTTGTTTTCCCCAAATTGGAGTCGTTTTCACATTCCCGACTTCGTCCCTCACTTTCGCCCAAAGAATGCCCTAATCCTCAGTGCCAATCTCGTTATCTCTCGATCTCGTATTTCCCGGCCTTCTGATTTTAGGTGTATGCAGTGGAGTTTTTCATCTCGATCCATTAGCGTCGACAATCACAACTGGATTTAGGCTCCGTGGTGAAGTAGTTGATAGTTGAGGTTAGTAGGTTGATCAATTTCATTTTATCCTTCATTTTGGCTATCTGGACCATTTGATTTCAGCCCAAATACATTGCCCTAAATTATTTCGCCATTTCAGTTTGCCATATATTGTACCCTGATCGATTCCCACCGGCGGTGCCCTCCGTGGTGAGCATTGTTGGATATTTGATGTTAGGTGGGACTTTGTGGAGGTTGCTTGCTGTTTGAAGTGAGGAGGGAGGTTCTCTTAGCATCAGGTAAAACGTTTTGATATATATATTTAGCATTATTTCAAACCAGATTAGGATCAAAACGTATAAGGTATACTCCCTTGTGAGGGTAACCCATGATATGATGTTAAGCTACTTTCTTAAAAGCTTTATCTACTAGAATAAAGACACAAATATACTAACCTAGCATGTGTACATGACAGAACCCAACAAATTCAATTAACCTGATAAAAATAGAAGAAAATAGGATATAGAAACTGGGTATTGACAATTATATTCTCAACTCTGTTGATAAACAAAATAAACCAACCAGTCGCAGCTTGGCATAGTTGTGTAACTGGGGCTAATCAAGTAGTTCTAGCAAAAGGAAGATGATCCAATTAATCGCTCTGCTGACAAAATGACCCCTGAGCAGCAGCCTGCAAAGAGTGGAAGCCATTTGCCATGGATAGAGGACAGTGAGTGGTGGGTACTAGAGGTTTATGTTTCTTCTCCTTCCTTCCCTGCCCAACCACCTTCTTCAAGCTCCATTGAAAGAGAGAAAAATGAGAAATTGCCAAGCTGTTGATGTTGTTATACAAGTCATATTGGACTACCTATAAGAAAGATAAAAATAAAGAGTCCTATTGGACTAGAAGCGCTAGTGAGAAATCATAAGTATGATTGCTTTTCTCACCACCGCCTCCTTGTCTCTATCCAATAACAGCTCAAAAGGCAACATATGTTTACTGGTTATATTTTTTCTATATTTTTCCTTTTGCATTAGTGCAGACATATTTTTCCTCCGTTGGTTCAAATAAAATCTTTTAGCATTATATTGACTTCCTTGTGTGGCAGTCTAGTTAAGTACGATAGTTCATATGTTAACTTTCTTCGATAAAACCCAAGTTATGGTGACCCTATACTATGAGATATTGTGGGCTACTTAGTATGTGTAGATAAATTATCATTTCCAACTTCATGAAATCTGTAGCTAACATGAATATAAATGGCAAATAAAGAAACAAATCAGTTGAATTGATTCAAAACCCTAAACACATAGCCATCATCTGTCCATTTATGAGTGTCAAAAGTAACTGTTATGTTCCCATTGGGATCCAGAGGGTGATAGCAATATGCAAAAACAAAGAAAGAGTTAACCAATTTGTGAACAAAAAAAAAAAAAAGAATAAGTGATGTAACAAAATGAAAAGTATATGTATAAATGATTTATTATATACCTTACATGGCGACTAATAATAATGTCAACTTCAAAGCCAAAGGCTACATGGGAGAGAAGATCAACCCCATTTTCTATAATATGCATAATTGTTTGTTCTATAATATGAATTTTGTGCTATGTTTGTATAGGTTGATGGACGCAACTAATAGGATATATTGTTACATTTTTGTGAGAGACAAACTTGTCCAAAAAAAGGATGGGTAATGGGAATACGTGGGTGGAAGAAGCAAATGTATTCACATAAAGGAATGCCATTTGAAGAATTCACCAAAAAAATCTTAGAGAAATTCGACATCTCCTTTGATGCGATGAAGATGCACTACACCTTCAAGTTCAACCCCAGAGTCATCCAAGATTTAGAAGATGAGGATGACTTGGATAACATGGTTTCCCATAGTGATGACTTTGCAAATGTATACCTAGTAGACTTACCCTGTGTGGAAGCCATTGAAGCAAATATATCGAATACAGAATTGGCAATTGGGTAATGGACTTTAACATGAATGTCTATTTAAAATATTGTGAATATCACTTTTACGCATCACGTAGTCTAATTATGTTAATGTATGTAAATGCAGAGGTCCACCTACGTCGTTTCCTTCCTCTAATGCATCATGCGATGCAATTCTTAATACTATGATGCTATCAACAGGTTTTGCGTCACATTGTGCAGATAATGAGTACACCCCTTTGGAATCGATTTGTTTTCGTGAGACAATATTAGTGTCGGGACATACATTTACAAATGTTGAGGAGTTTCGCAACGCAATTTACCAGATGTCATTAGGTGGAAGGTTTGAATACAAGTACAAGAAAAATTCCCTTACGCATATGTCTGTAAAGTGTTCGGTTGAGGGTTGTCCTTGGAAGATAACAGCTCACGCTGTAGAGAGAAATGTCATCTTGCGAGTTCATACTTACCAAGTGAATCATAATCATATAGCTTAGGATGAGTGTTCATCTAAGGTCAAGGTTTCTTCAAGGAGAAGCGCGATTGTTGTTGAGGATGTGTTTAAAACCACTTCAGACTATCTTCCCTGTCAAATTTGTAAGGATTTTGAACGTGATCATGGAGTTCAATTGACATATAACCAAGCATGGCACCTTAAAAAGAAGGCAAAAGAGCGCATATATGGAGTTCCATGTGAGTCCTACACGTTTGTCCCTTGGTTATGCCATAGGCTAAGGGAAATCAATCCCGGCACAATTGCGGAGTACACTTCCCATGAAGGTCATTTCATGCAATTGTTCATTGCCCATGAATTTTCAATTGAAGGGTTCATCAAGGGGTATCGACCAGTATTGGCTATTGATTCTTGCCATCTAAGTGGATCATATAAGGAAGCTCTTTTGTCGGCCATTGCATATGATGCAGATGATGGAATGTTCCCTCTTGCCCTTGGTGTGGTCAATTCAGAAAATTATGAGGACTGGTATTGATTTTTGGAGAAATTAAAGGGGGTCTTAGATGGTAAAGAAGTTGTTATTATATTGATAGACATCAGGGAATCTTGCGTAGTGTTACCGAGTTGTTCGTGATAGGAAATCATGCATATTGTTATCGACATGTGAAGGAAAACTTTTCTAGCTTCTTGAATCAACAAAACATTAGAGGAAAGAAAGGGAAAGAAGATGCTTTGTTACTTTTGGACATCATTGTATATGCTAGGTTGGAGATAGACTACAACGAGGCATTTGAAAAAACTTGTGCGCTTCAATGACAACCTAGGTAAATGGGTTGCGGAAAACAATCCGGAACATTGGGCAATGTCAAAGTTTCTTAAAAAATGATGGGATAAAATGACAACTAACATTGCAGAGTCATTCAATGCGTGGTTAAGAGATGAGCATCACCAAACAATTTATATGTTATTGTTAATGCAAATGGATAAGCTTGTAGCCATGTTGGACACCCATATGCGTGGTACACAAAAATGGAAGAGCGTGGTCGGACTGAAAACTGAAGAGAAGCTAATGTCAAATATCATGAGGTCTGGTCCGATTAGTGTGTTGCCATATGGGGGGGGGGGGGGGGGGCGTTTAAGGTGTTTTCTGGGGAGGTTTATTTGGTTGTCGATATCAATCAACGTACGTGTACTTGCATGACATGGCAAATGTCTGGCTTGCCATGTTCACACGTATGTGTTGTCATCCGCATATTGAGACACGACGTGTATGACTATATTGACCCATGTTTTAATGTCTCCACGCAACATTTGATTTACTCGGGTCAGTTTCAACCATTACCAACACACAATATGCCGAAAGTTTGTGAGGATGGGAGTTTGCAAGATTGCGCCGACAACTTCTTTCCTACTCTCCAACCCCTTCATGTGAGACGTCCTCCAGGAAGACCCCGCCAAAGACGCATTGAGTCACAGTTTAGTCATAAAAGAGCAATTCATTGCTCTCGATGCAATGGTATAGGTCACAACCGTTCTAAATGTAATAATCCGTTGCCGCGACATGTGCCTTTTTTATGCTTGTACGATTCTCATAATTTGTATCATCCCATACATTCTATTATAGGGTATATGGTACGGTGTTGTTGATTTTCGTTCTTATGTGTTGCCCTGGTTATAGGCACGATGCACTATCTTGTTATTTTCATGATTTATAGTTGTTTTTCTTAACCTACTTAATTGAAAGTGCAATTTGAATGTGATTTCTTTTCAGTTGTTATTTAATTCCCTCAGTGTGTCTACATTATCAAGCATTTGTGGTTCCAGCTATTTGAATGTGGCATGAATTTCTGCCACGTACTAAAAATTGTCTTTCAATTTGTCTTGAATGAGATATACTTGTTACGCACGTTGTAAGCATTCCAGTTATTAGCTAGTAATTTATTTGATTTGTTGGTTGTAGCATAGTACTTCATACACGTGTTTGCACCTAAACTGTTAGCGCTTTCCTCAATTGGCTTTTTTTGTTTATTTAATTTATTTTTACCTTATAAATCTGAATATGGTATACCATTACCAAATTTATCCAACTGATTAATGATACGAATAGTCAAATGACCTTTTTCTTTATTATTAGTCTCTCCAGGTCAGCGATAACTACTATAGGACCCATTTGAAGTTACCGGTTCTTCTAAGGTTCAAACATCCAACAATAAATTCATTCTTCAATGGCCACTGCGGAGGTATTGCATTATTTGTTCGTTTTTATTTTTCATAACTTATTTCGGATACTTGATATTTTAACCTACTTAACATAATTACTTGTTATGGGTCTGACATATTCATTATTACATAAACATCCAATAGTAAATTATTCATCCACATTATTTTGTTTATTAGTTCATTCAATTGTATTTCTTTTTCCACCACGTTTATGAATTCATAATGACTTTCTTGTTTTTTTGTTGATTACTAAAATTCATGTGTAAGATACTAATTATGTCCTACACTTTTAATGCATGCCATAAGATTGTTCACACGTTGTTTATCTTCAAGATTCCTAAAACTATGCAACAGGCTGCCAGTTGAGAAATTGGAAGTTGTTCAAGACCTTCAGTTTGGAGGTCTTCTCAACTTAAATTGCAAGGAGATACGACATAATATATGTCTATGGCTGATCGACCATTTTAACGTTGGCTTCAAACGCATAGACATATCATCAGACAAAAACTATGATTTGACTGCTGTAGATGTTGGCCTTGTATTTAGCCTCTCGATAAGCGGACAGATTCTACAAATTGCATCAACCCCGTCTGATCATCTGTTCGGTACACTCAACACTTGTGAGGAGAGACTCTTCAACTTACCTATTGGGGAGGAGTTCCGTAGATGCTTCCTTTACTATGCATGTGCGACGATATTGGTGCCAACCTTAAGAATAGATGGATGTCGAAACTTATGGCATACCATCCATGAAGATGGTTTTCGAAACGATGTCAATTTGGGCCAATTTGTTGTTGACCAGCTTGTTAAGGGTATTAGACGATTTAAGCAACAGAACAGTGTGTGGGTACATGGTTGGATCCTCTTCCTCCAAGTATTGCCCTTCTTTTACATTGATTACTTGGTCACTTTTAAATTGTTCACATCACTACCAACAAGTAACGAATCCACATATGTTTATTTCCCTTGTGCAGCTCTAGTACGTAATTAAATTCAAGATTCCTTCGGTTCGTGTTCCCATGACAGTGCCCCTCCTCTCCGCATGGTCAGATGAGTTGACAAAGGAGCGCTTAGCTGCTGAGATAAGTCAGTTTGGTAGTTTCGGATATGGCGAGGTAGTCATTTACTCTACATTCATTTTTTTATGTAATTTGATGACCTGGAAATTGAATACCTTGAAGGTTTATAGGTTCTTAATATGCGTTATGTTCTCAATTGTAGGGGTTTGATAATTCGTCACCGTCCTATACACATGTGGAGTCTGAGAGTGGCCCGACAAGTAGTGATGTATGCATATTGTTTGTTACTTTACGAATTAACTCCGTCTGAATGCCATTACAATTACGTTTACTGATTGGAATGTTGTAAATCATTGGTGATAAATATTTTCTTGAATATTTTTATAGTAACTTATCTTCAAGCAATTCGTTAACATGTCACAGGAAATATTGGAGAAGTACTATGCAGCCATACGCGCAATAAATGCATATCAAAAGGGCATTCAGCAACAGCTTGGCATCATGCGTGGTCTAATACATACATTGGATGGCCGAAAAGAATGAAGTCGACCTTCGCCTGCTGCTAGTCACTCGAGCTATGCAGCCTATGAATTTCCTGAGGTCAAACCGCATTCAGACTATGGCAGAGATGACATGGCATCCCATGGCAATGAAGACGTACCTGACACACCAATTCGGCATTCAACATTTATTGGTAACAGTATGGGAGACATTCATTACTGCATGAATGTGTACATAATAACTCATTATATTCACCTTCATTTAACTTAACTGTTGTTACTCCAAACTAACAGTTGATGCAGAAGTAGTCGTCTATGACCAGTTGTCTTTGTGTTCTATGGTTGTGGCCCTATCTGATACGAATGGGAGGCGACGAAGAGTGCGTCAGTTGGCTCCCAATCTATTGTCACCATTCATAGTGCAGCCACAAACCCGCCAGTCTGTCATCAAGATGAACCTCAAACAATAGCTGCAATTGTATTTGATGGGGACTTGGACCTGAGGTTTGTTATAGCCTATAATACTCCACTTTCAAATGTATTCACCCCAAATATTTGGTATTACCCTAACATTTATGGTTTTGTTGACAGCGAAGAACTTGTTTCAATGCATGACACAAGTTTAAACAGAAGCAACCTCGCCTCTTTCCAAGGAGACAGTTGGATTGGCAATCACGTTAATATATCAATTTCTCCATTACTTTGCATTATTTTTAATTTAATATTCATGTAACATCTTGTCATTAGTCGCTCTGAATATTGCTTACATATTAATCACTTTTTGTTTTAGGTCGTGGATGCGTATTGTAGAATATTGCAATTCGACGTTGTATCAAGGACTAAACTCTTTCTTTCGCCATACATAGCTGTAATGGAGGGCTTTTATATATATATATATATATATATATATATATATATATATACTACAATTCAATGATTTGTTGTTATAACATGTCGAGAAGTTTCTCTATCCTTTAAAGCTTAAACTTTGTTCATATGATATGCAGGAAATGGTCATGCGTTCCAACGCCAAACATTTGACGCACGACGCAGTAATTGCCCGTTTTGAGCCATATTTGTATCCCTCAGATGTTTCGTATCAGAATGTTAATGAGGTCAGCTTAAATGCATTGTTTGATGTTTCTACACTTGTCATCTCCTTTACCCAATATATGTTGTAATCCATTGTAAGTGGCATTATGCAGGTCTACTTACCGGTTCTTCTCAAAAACCATTGGACACTTTGTGTATGACTTGCATAACAAATGAATCCAGCTCTTGGATTCTCGTCCAAGAAGGAGAAGGAACTATATGAGTGGAATACAACAAAATTTGGTAAAGTAGCTTCTAGTTCTGTAATCTTTGTTGCTTCCATTGTACCTAAGATGGGAAGTTTGAATGCATCTACATTCATTATTTAAGGTGAAGGTTGTTCTATGGCTTGTTGGCTACAAGAAAGAAATAGTGGATGTAGACTTCAAGATGTTTCGTTTTATCATGCTAAACGTACCATGTCAGCCAAATGAGTGAGTGTTTACTTTCCAGTCCGTAACTAGATTTAAATTTGATTGCAACGCAATTTATGTATATTATACTTGCCATGTCACGCCTAATAAATAATTACCCATTACTTTGTGTGTTAGCAATGACTGCAGAGTATTTGTTATGAAATTCATGGACAATTGGTCAAATGAAGGACTCTTGAAATCCATCGATGTGATATGTCCATACACGATTTTAATATACCATTATATCAAACTTGCATACCATGGCCAAAATATTTAACATTTCTTAATATGTCTTTTAAACATTAATTAATGCAGGGCAAGACTAAGAAATATAGATTGAAGATATTGGGGAGATTGTTGCTTTCATCACATAATGCACATCGACATCACTTTCTAGCAGACTGAGGGACACTGTTAAATTGGCTGTGCCAAGGATATTTTCATTTGATTATACATTATTTGGTCAAACGTAACTCTTTTCAATGTATTGCACATATTATGACTTATATATAGAAGTTAGTGATGAATTGACAGTTAAGGTTAACAACAGTCTGATTCATGTTTAAACCAAACAAGTTAAGCGTGGAAAAACCATTGGCTTCAAAATTATTCACACATGAAATAGGGTTGATACTTCAAATGTATACATTACACAAAGTTGAGTAGGAAGAGGAGTCGTCCTTTGATTGGTCATCGCATGGATCAAACATTGCTACTTCATTTTATATTTTTACTTAAATCACATCTTATTTTGAACGCATCCTCCATATTCCTTCACCGGTCTTCATGGTACATCAACTGGGCATAGAGGACAGACTGAGGTATTTTAAGTTGCAACAACCGAATGTCGACCGGTCCTCGACCGGCCCTTGACCGGGAAAGTGTAATCGGTCGACCGGTTCATAAAAAATCGATCTGTCATTTTTACCTACTGGATGAGAGAGAGTGTTAAAAACACACTCTCGACCGAGCTTCGACCGGTGTTCGACCGGAACCCGACCAATTAAGAGGCACCTTCAACCGGGAATACACAACCACTGGATGAGAGAGACTATGTTTCACCCTCCTTAACTGGCCCTCAACCGGTCGAATGTAGCCGGTCGATAGGTCCTTCGACCGGACGACCTAATTTGTCCGATACACATACTCTTTTTATATGTTCACTATTAAATCAAATAATTGACTTGTTTTTATTATTTAAAGAACTAATTAAATAAGTATACAATTTAAAAAAATTGTTTAGGGAAAATCATTTTCACATGTTTAGTTTTATAATATAAAATTACGGTAAAATAAGATATGATTAAAATTAATTTAAATTTTATATATATTTAAATTATTTAAAGTATCATCAAAATAATTGATTGAATTTAATTTGTTTTATTTACTTTTTTTTTTCCTCTCTAAATAAATATGTATATATATATATATTTATTTTTAAATTTAATAAATTCTTTTTTTAAATTATTTTAATTTTCAATGTAAAGATTAAATAATGTCAAAATATATAAATTTTCAATGTGAATAGTTTAGTTGAATATTTTTTTATTTTTTATTTATTTTTAAAAATTAGAAAATAATAGTAATTCGTATATTCTTATATTTTATATTTTTTAATAAAAAAAATAATTTTCACATAGCTTCCTTTTTTCTTTTTTTTCTTTTTTTTCTTTTTTTTTTAAATTCTAGTTTTTTATGCTACTATTTGTGTTAATTTTCTTTGAATATTAGAGTTTTCTTAATTGTAACAAATTCTTAACAAAATTTATTTTGTAAATTAATGGTAATAATGAAGTCTATAAAATTTTAAAATTATGTATATAAATAATATTAAATTGTATGTCACTTTCTTTAGTTGATGGTTTTAGTGGAAGATACCATTTTTCCCCCTTACTTTTAATAAGAATAAAAGCATATTTTCTATGATTTTGTTGTATTAATATCTTTTTTTTTTTTTTTTTATAATAACCTATTTTTGCAAAGAAGTTAAAATTATTTGTCCAAATAAATTAATTTAACTAAACTTGTTTGATTATGTTTTGAGAGGACAATATTTGGTAAAATATTAAGTTTCTATACTTAACAAAAAATAAAAAAATAAAAAAAATAAACTCACCATTTTTACATGAGGCAAAGCATAATTTTAATGGAAAAATAAAATGTTATTATCGATTGAAAACAAACAAATATCTAATGTTTCTCCTCATGTTAGCAATGCTAATGAAGTTACAAATGAAGTAGAGTTTTTGAAAAACCTAAGATCCAACGAGGTAACACCCAGAAGAGAGGTGAATGGGTAGTTTTTTAAATATTATAATATGAGGGTTGAGATTTTACACCCAATCTAACAATCTCTCTCTTTAACAAATTTGTGGCAAAACAAAGTTACATAAACCCTCCAAAACTCTCAAAGCGAGTTTACATAACACTTAGTAATACTTGTCTACACCTATTCAATTGACTACATACAAAGGACAAAACTATTCATCCAATAATGCTAAATATCCCTATACCTGCAACCTGCACACACCACACAATAAATACCCAAGGTCAAGCTATGTGTGGGAAATGCTATAAACAACGAAATAAAATCAGAATAATAGGAAAAACAAATCAAGATTGCAAGTCATGCACACATGTGAACTAATTAAAATCATTGAAATTAATCTTGTCTCCCCCTTTTTGTTGCAAAATATGACAAAGAAAAAGAAAACAACAAATATCCATAGATAGATAAAAATAAAAAATTAAAAAATTAAAAGATTAAAGTTCTTTAGCCCCGTCTTCATGCTTGGCTTATGTTTATGTTCATGTTTGAATATATCATTCACCAAAAAATACAACTAAGAATAGTAGCGATTATTAAAAACATTTTTAACAATTTAAATATAAAAATTTTTAAATATTAAAATTATGTTTTAAAATCAATATCAAATGGATTATAAATTAAATTTATTTAAAGTGAAATGGTCTACAAACACAAGTTACCTTAGAACTTTAAACCTAATTTATTCTTAAAAATAATTAAAAATAAATTAATTTAAAACTTTAAAATACAATTTAAATTTTTAATCCAAAATTTATTCAAATTATAAAATAAATACTTCATAAAAGAAATAAGAATCTTAATTTAATTGTATCTTGTATGAGATAGAGATATTAAAAACCAAAACTATAAAGTGAAAGTAATTTTTAAAAATATTACCAAATACACTGTGATATTAGAGAACTATAATTCATTAGAAATGAAAGTTAAATTATTTTCATTTAATTTTTATAGATTTATTGATAAGAATTCCAATAGACAAATCAACTCTCACAATTTTCAAACCAAAGCAATTGTTCGACTTGTGACTTACAGAGGCGGTCAATCGGTGGTAGACCGGTCGAGCTATTGGTGGGGTTGTCTTTTGAAATACCCCCCCCCCCCCCCGCGCACATCATTTTGACAGTGGATTCCTCTCAGGCTTCAAGGGTTTTGGGTATTCAGCTTGGGAAACCTACTTTCAACGCCATTGCAGCTATTTTATGGCTTCAGAATGAGTTTTGAAAGGTGCAGACTGATATTTGGGACGTTGGCCGTGTGTATTGGAAGGGTTCCTCATTCAGCGCGTGTCATAGGCGGTTTCTCAGCTGTTTCTGTGCGCCAATCCGCTTAGATTGGGTTTGTTATCACTTTGCTCTGCTTGTTTATTTCTCTACCAGCCTTGTCCCCTTCAGTTTGACTTTTTGATGGTGCTTAGGAGAGATATGGCTGCCTTTAGGGCACAGGGCAAGCGGCCTGCTAAGCCATCTCAGCCCGGTGAGGAGGAGGCTCGTCGAAAGGCGAGGTTTGACACCGGTCTTTTCACTTCCATGGAGGAATATCAAAGGTACAAGCAAGAATTTGCCCAGAAGAAGGTTGTTCCAGGGAGAATTTCTCCCAACTACAGCAATTCGGCTTTGAGGGACTATTCGCACGGATGGGGTGGCTGCCTTTAGTGACTATTTCAGAGCCGATATTTCCGACATTAGTGAGAGCATTCTATTCACGAGTGACAAATGAACATGGAGGTCCGATCTTTTCCACCGTTAGAGGTGTGCAAATCAAGCTTGACCTAGAGAGCATATGCTGCATTTTAGACATCGCTCCAGCAGGACTCAGGGTTTATGAGTCTAAGGCTTGGCCCACTCTGGCGGGTTTCGAGCCTATAGAGGCGATACAGAGGATGTGCAGCCTTGCAGATGCGCAGGGGATGGGCAAACCATCGGCACATAGCCTGACAGTGAGATGCCGAGTCTTTCACCACATGATCTTGTGCATCCTCCTGCCACGAGGCGGCCACCGAGATGAGGTCTCCTATCTGGACACATTCCTCATTGATTCGATTATGACAAAGAGACAAATTGATGTTGGATATGTCATGATGATGCACATGATGGCATGCTGCGAGAGCTCGACACGCATTCTCCCCTATGGCCGCTTTCTGACACGAGTATTCAAGGATGCGAGGGTTGATTTGAGCAGGGAGCAGGACTTCGAGGCCCCGAGTAGTTATGATACATATGATGAGCAGTCGTTGGGTCGTATGAAGTTTGAGAAGGGCTCCGATGGCTTATGGATTAGGAGAGCGGAGCGACTAGTAGCACAGCCTGGGGGACAGGGAGAGGTGCATCTTGCAATTGAGGAGGAGGCCGAGATTCAAGAGACGGAGGGTGGGGTCGCCCCTCAGAGAGATTATGAGCATACAGAGACTGAGTTTGATATCCATCCACAGTAGTCCGAGGGTTGCTAATTGGGGGGGACTTTATTAGAGGGGATGATGTTTGACCCAGTTTACACAGCGGGACCATCTTCGCAGCCATCATTCACTAAGCCACCTCACGCGGAGACATCACCTCATCAGGTGCCATACAGTCCTGGTCAGGCGCCTTGGATGGATTTAGGTGCTCAGATCAGCTCACTTGGCACGCAGATGGAAGAGCTTGCAGTTGTCAACGATACGCGATTCTACTCTATGGAGGATCACATAGATCATTATTAGACTGGCTTCACCGAGCAATTCCAATGTATGCAGTAGAGATTTCAGAGTATTGAGGATCGCATGGATCAACAGCAGGCTACGTTTGACCATATCCTTTGGAGGCTTGATCGCCAGGAGAGTCAGCATTTGGACATGATGGCTTACCTCCGATCAATGTTTCCACCACTACCTCCTCAACCTTGATACCAGCAAGACCCCCTCGTTTATTTTTTTTTGTTGGCAAAATGAGAGATATTTACTATTAGCATATGTATATGCAGATCATTGCCATCTTTGTTTCATATGTCTATGTTTCCTTTACATTTCACTTGACTATATATATATGATTTCTTTTGTCTTATGTGAATTATATGATTGGATACAAATGTATTCAGATGGGAGAAGTTTAAAGGAAAATGCTATACTTTACTTTGATACGTGAAAGTTTTTTGTGAAAAAGTCTCTCTATTTTCTGTGTGGCCTTGGTAACTTTTAAGATATATGCTTAACAAAAAAGATACTAAGTCATGATTATGTTGGGAAATGATCGAGTAATATTTGATCATCAACATTATTAAAGTTTAGTGATTGTCATCAATTACACCCAACTTTAATCTTTTATTGGTACTAAACTCAACAAACTTCCTAATTTATTCCTAATGTTGGAGGGTACTTTTTCTTTTGGACCAACAATATAATTTGGAAGCTTTAACCTAATTAATTTAATTGTCAAATCACAATTTAAGGGACATGCGTCCAAAATAAGTCCAAGATATGGAAATTTTCAGCTATAAAAAGTGGTATTTGTGGGAAAATGAGTTGGGGTTTTCAAGTTTGTCAAAAAAGGGAGATGGAATGTATAGATTTGCACTAAAGCTGGGGGAAATAATTTATAGGGGTGGGAACACATGGTACGTGTACTTTGGTTTAAATTTTAGAGTAGTGAAAGCTGGGGGACAAAAAAAAGTCAAACCCAATTGGGTTTATGGTTGGTTCTTAGAAGTTGCAAGAAATGTGAGTAACAACCAATTTTGGATTATGGTTGGTTCCTAGAAGTTACTATGAAGGAAAGAAAATAAAATATATTTTAATCTAATAAAACATATAAAATAGATAATCTAAGCAATGTATTATATTCTGTTTTTCTAGAAAGTTCTTTAGAGGGTATTAAAGGAGTAGATTTGGATTTTCTCTGGTTTTTGAATATATTTGTTGCTGAGGTTAGGGTGGCCTTTGGTATTACTACGGTGTTAGTTTTTTTTTTTTTTTTTTTTTGTTGAAACTAATTTGTTCTCAGAATTTGGGTTGTTTGTTTTTCTACTTTTTTACGACTTATTATAAACTTTTTACTAAATAGAAAAAGCCAAAATATATAACTTTTTTTAAAAATAATAATAATAACATATTGGTTTTTCTTGACTTTTTAATACTTAATAGAAATAAAATATTACAAAAACAAACAACCTAATATTTAACTCTATTAAGTATTAAGGTTTTATTTAGTATTAAGATTCTATTTAGAATTAAGTAAAAAAAAAACACCACTCGATCAAAAATTCCCATCCACTATGTGAAAAGGCAACAACTCTGGCAACTAGCAGTTTTGTAAAAATCTATAAATGGTATTCACATATCACAGTAAATTTCATAATACTATCATTAGATTTTGAAAATTATCACTTACCTCTCATTGATTATGGAATGAGACTAAGTTGTTCATCTGTTGATGTAGCTCTAAACACCCTGAAATACATTAAGTATCCTCACATGAAGCTTGGAAAATATCACCATATAGACTCACAACAGGCATAAAATAAAGTGTTATGCATCAAGGCATTTTGAAGTTACTATGTCACTCGAAATTAGTTTGTCATGGTAGGCAACATTATGTGATATCGAAGGTAAGGAAGATGAACATAGGAAGAAAAGAGGCTTGAAAGAATATAGCTTTAATTGAAAATAGGTACATCACAATGTTTTGGAAGTTTTGAGGACTTGATAGCACCCTTAAATAAGCTCAATTAACATGGTAGACATCAAATAAAATGCGTGCAATGAGTCACCATTCAACCAATATGGGAGAGGAATGTCCCCCATGATTGGGAAAAAGTAAATGAGTAAGCTCTTTGAAAAACATTTGAAATCCTTCAAGTTAGGTAGCCTTGTACACCCTTGTATAGTTAGAACATTGGCCTTGTACACTTAGTGTAAATGCCTTGTACAGTTGGAGAAATCCGACATAGCTACAATTGAATGAGTGTAAAGGGGGGAAGGGGG